>JAOXJP010049504.1:0-30343 GCA_025762735.1 Platanus orientalis
TTTCAATTTTATAGAGATGACTTGTTATTATTTGGGTTTATGTTAGACTATGAGATTTTATTTATAGAATATGGTTTGTTTATGAGATTTCACTGTGTATGTATGAAAGGAAAGATGTAAAAAATATTATAAGCAATTTAAATGACATTGATTTGAATGAATTAATGTTACGTACCAAAATTCATAGTCATACAAGTATGGGTTTTAGGGCGTGACACTTGAACTCATCTACACATCTCAAAAGGAGATGATGAGGAGATTTATTATTCATTGACTCACAATGTAGAACAAACTGTGTTGCCAATCTTTGAAGAGCAAGCTGATCATTCTTGGATGCCATAAAGGGTAGAGTCTGTTCTTTAAGATAGTTCTTAATGTCGTGGAATTAAGGTTCCCTACTCAAGTCAGTGGTTGCAATCTAAAGATAGTAGGCTACCTCAACTCTCTGATCAACTTGAATTGGTCACATTAATGCCCCTTAGGGGATGTCAATCATGGAGGCCAACGTAGCCAAAGCATCTGTAGATTGATTCTCATTTTTGCTAGTGTAGTTGAAGCTTAAGTACTCAAAATTCTTGAAAATAATTTACAAACACTCATGATAGTCTAGGAATTTCTCTTCTTGGATAAACTAATCTCCAGTATCCTGGAAGATGGCTAGTGCTGAATCACCATAAACTTCAAGTTCATCAATGCCTAGGTCAACAGCTACCTTTAAACAGATGATGCAAGCTTTATACTCAGTTATGTTTTTGGTGCATGAAAAGCATAATCTTACAGAAATTGGAATAACGGCACCAGTTGGGGAAATGAGCACAACTCCAACTCCACATCCTATTTGATTGACAACTCCATTAAAACACATCTTCCACCAAACAATCTTGTTCAATTTAACCTCAACACACAGTATATGCTCATCTGGGAAGTCGAAGCTTAAGGACAAAGGTTTGTCTATTGATCCATTTGCTAAAAAATTAGCTATTGCTTAACCCTTGATAACTTTCTGTGAGACATAAGTGATGTCAAAATTGGATAGCATCATAAGCCAATGACAAGTTCTTCTAGTAGTTGTTGGTTTCTCAAACAGATACTTGATGGGATCTATTCAAGAAATCCAACATAGTTTGTAGAAAATAAAGTAATGTCATAGTATCTTAGTAACATAAACCAAAGGTAGGTAGGTCTTCTCAAGAGGCATGTATCTGGTTTCATGGTCCATGAAACACTTGCTTAGATAGTAAATGGTCTGCTCTTTTCTTCCAATCTTATCATGTTACTCTAACATGCACCCCATAGAATTGTCATGTACTGTCAAATACAAGATCAATGGTTGGTTTGGATTTAGAGAAATCAGCATAGGAAGGCTTAGCAAATACTTTTTGATCTTGTCAAAGGCTATCTAATAGTTATCATTCCATTTAGTTGGAATTTTCTTTCTCAATAGTTTGAACAACGGCTCATAAATTAGAGTGAGTTGGGCAATTAAATGATTGATATATTGGATATGGCCTAAGAAACTACACACCTCTTTCTCAATGTGAGATGTAGGCATTCCAATGATAACTTTGGCATTAGCAAGGTCTATTTTGATGCCTCTTTCACTGATCCCAACAACTTTCCATGTGAGGCTCTAAATATGTACTTGTTTGGATTCAGCTTCAGCTTGTTTTTTCTCAAATGGTCAAACTAGTTTTATAGGTGTTTTAGATGATCCTCCTTAGGGTGGGATTTAACAATCATGTCATCAACAAAAACCTCCATCTCTTGGTGGATCATGTCATGGAAAAGGATAGTCATGGCTTGTTGATAGGTTACCCCTACATTTTTAAGACAGAAGGGCATAACTTTATAGTAGAATGTTCCCTAAGTGGTGGTGAAAGTAGTCTTTTCTCGGTCTTCCATAGCCATCTTGATCTAGTTGTACTCAGAAAACCCATTTATGAAGGACATCATCTCATTTCTACTAGTACTCTCAATAAGCATAACAATGTTAGGGAGAGGGATATCATCTTTAGGATTGGCTTTGTCTAGATCTCTGTAATCAATACACATTTAGACCTTGCTAACCTTCTTGGGTACAGGGACGATGTTGGCTAACCAATGGAGATATTTGATAGATTGAAGAATATCAGTGTCAAGTTGTTTTTGTATTTCTTCTTTAAGGGCAAGGGACCATTCTGGTTATAGATGCCTAGGCTTTTGTTTAGTGGGATAGATATCTGAGTTAGTGGGGAGTTTATGGGTGACAAGGTTTGTGTCTAGACCAGGCATGTTTGCATAAGTCCATGCAGAAATGTCCATGTACTCTCAAAGTAAAACTTACCAGGGCATGCCCTAGATCTAAAGTAATGGGCATCCCAATTTTTACAACTCTAGGTGTGGTTTGAGACCCAAGATTGATCTCTTGGAGGTCATCCACCATTGGAAGTTTCTAGTTTTTTTGACGTTCAAAAGCATCAATGACCGCTCTTGGCATTATCTCTTCATAAATTCATTCCTCTTGTTCCTATTTTATTTTGAAAATAAAGGTTTTCAGTATGAAACTTAAATGAAGAAGGTATCTAATACCTGAGGAGCAACTAGTCTTGGAACTAAATTTGAAGTTGCCTATGTACCCGATATATTTGCATTGATCACATGCTCAGTAGAGTTCATCAGTCGGGATAAAATTACACGTAGTTATGATCTCAAGGGATGACAAAATCTAATTTGATTTGATTTTTTTTAAATAGTTGGAACTAAAGTTACTTCTCAGATTGCCTACATACTTGACTTTTAAGCAATGGTCATATGCTAAAAATATTGGTTAGTCGAGATCAAGATGCAAGTACTTCTTTCTTTACAAGGGAAACAAACAAAAACAAAAGAATTTTTTCAAAAGTGACTGAACCTGAACTTGTGTCTCAAGCTACCTACATCCTCTTTACATTTGCATTGGTCTAATGCTTTGACAATATGAGTCAGTAGAGATTAAGTCATATGTAGTTCTTATTATAGGATGAGAAAGCAAAAAAGGACTAAAAAGAAAACTAGCAAAACAAGGAACTTGCACTTGTGATGGCTTCATTCTCAATCAATCACCAACCTGATCCTCTGGTGTGCCTCCATTGGCTAGTCTAATATGCTCGTAGGCATCTACTGGCATCCATGCTTTCGGCATGTTGACCTGGTTAAGGTCAAATTCACTCAGGTCTAACTCTCCACTTACAATCATTAATTGCAGTGCTTCCCTGACATCACCTAGCAAAGATAGTAGACTTAAAGGAGATGTGTCCTCTTTGTGTTCTAAGGTGTTAGGGGTTGAACTTTCCCTGACCTTAGGGACACACATCTTAAAGATGAAATATGGAAGATGTTGGAATAATTCTACCAATGGAGGGGAATGAAGAAAAACCTCTAGAGGATAGATTGGGAATTGGTTGGTATTTGGAGGAGGGATAACAACTGGTTCTGATTATGCATTTTTTGTGTTGATAATGGGTGGTACTGATGTGAAGGCCTAGGTTTGTGGTTCATCTAGCAAGGTGATCCACATTTTCTGAGGAGAAAATGGGATCTCTGAGATGAAGACAAATTTTTGGGGCCGTGAGACTAGCCCATTTCTTCTTTCTGCTCTATATGACCTGGTGCTTCAACAAGGGTTTGAACCGTAGGCTTACCTTGTGCAGGACTCAAATGGCCTTGATTAGGTCCTTCTTGTCCTATGAAAACTTACCTAACCCTTTGTCTAGGTTAAATTTCATCTTGGACATCATGCGGAACTTGAAGGGAGGACCTCAGCCTTCCTTTTCAAATCTATTGTCTCTTTCATGGTCTATATGACCTCAAATTAGTACATAGTGTAAGTCTTTAGGACTTGAAAGTTTCGAAGCCTAAGCACTTTCTGGTCTATCATTGTGATCACATTTGTGTCAGTTGAGATGGTGACAACGTCATCATCAATAATGAACTTGACCTTTTGGTGTAGAGACGATGGGAGAGCGCCTACTTGGTGGATCCATAGTCTTCCTAACAATATTGTGAAGGAGGATGGTATGTTCAACACTTGAAACTGAACATTGAACATTCTCCATTCTATTACTAAGGGAATGTCTACTTCTCCTTGACCACGAATAACCGAGTTGTCAAAAGCCATTATGTCACATGGGTTAGGTCTCAGATCCTTGAGGGGGATTCCCAAAGTATCCAGGGTGTCCTTGGTACAAATGTTTAAGGCAAAATAATTTCCCACCAATATCAAGGGAATGCACATGTCTAAGTGGTGAGCAGTGATATAGATAGCTTTGTTATGCATGGTGTTTCCCTCAGGGATCTCTTCCTCGGAGAAAGTTATGACTCATGGTGTTGATACATGTGCCACTATGTTCTCAAGCTTGCCTGGTGTGATGAAAGTATCGACAAAAGATTTCTTGAATATGTTAAGTAACCTTTCTCTGTGTGGATCAAATGTCAATAGATGACCCATGATGGATATCTATGTTGGCTTCTTGGATAGTTGTTCGATCAGGAATAGGTGAGACTTTTGAATAATTACCTAAAAAATCTCATTCTCTATCTTTTCTTCTTCTTCTATTTCTTTCTTATGTGTTGTTGTTTCATAATATTCTTCTTCTATCATCTCATCTTTTCCCTTACCCTCCGGGTGTAAGTGACAGGCTTGGAGACTCTTCCTGACCATGTGATAGTGTGCCTTGTACCACTTGACTCGCTAAGTGATGTGTTCAAGAAGCACACTAGAAAGTTAACTATGATAATCGGATGCTATAGCCTTGACTAGGATAGGTCAAGTGTTGACATGAGCCTGTGCAGGGGCCAAATGGTGAGAAATGTATGAGGAATGATGACAAAGTACTCACATGCTCATGAAGTCAAGCCTAAAGAAAAGCTGGGAAACCATATAATCATCGATGTTTAGCACAATGTGATAAGATGGCAATGGTCTCATAAATGATCATAGGGGCCAATGTTTTCTTCTACAAGTGTTGCCCCAAGATATCACAAAGGATACCGTTGATGTGATGCCAGCTGTAAGATAATAAGAGTTGTCCTATGATGACCAATGTGAAAGCCTTGAACTTGATCAGCTCTACAAAGTCACTAACTCGAGATTGAAAAAACTATGCAAATATTCCCCTGAAGCTTCTTTAGACAAGGAAGCTTTAGAGATGCCCACTATATTGTGAAAGTCATTGAAATAGTTGGATTTATGGATTGGGCACACCGCACCTATGTCATGAAAATGTTTCTAATCAAAAAATGACTCAAATTCTTCAACGGTACGTGTAAGCTTTTGTTCCTCGAAGTGGAACATCATGGATGATGGGTCCCAAAATGAAGTGGCTACTTCTAAAAGTGGCCAATCCAAGTTAATCTGTACCAAGGCCAAGGTGGTTCCAAGTCAGCTTTGGTCTACCCAAATTTCCCGCTCTTCAGAGGGAATGGTAATAAGGGCATTTATGAAATTTGCGATGGTCATGGAGTATGGTTCCAAACATATTGTTTTATGATCCATGCCTGTTGAAACAAATGTAAAAAAAAGGGTTAAAAATTGAATTTACAATAAAAAATACATTTCTATAGAAATTAATCCTAATGCCTGAATTTTACCTCAACGCGAGCATTAGGGGCACGATTAGGCATTGGGAGCAGTTACAAGTTTTAAATGGCCCCGCGGATCCAAATTTTGATATTTCATTGCATTTTTTGAATAGAAAAGTTACAAATAGAGAAAAACTCTTCGAGATTCATTCTTTTCACCCTCTAAACCCTTTTCTAAAAAATCCCAACCTCGAAGATGGGTCAAGGTAGATCATCCCGAAATTTTCCTCTCCTTTCCTCGCAAGAGACTACTCTGTGGAGGAATCCAGTGGTGGATGATGTAAGTTCTTGCTTTTTCTTTTCGATAAGTAAATAATAATTTTATTAGCCAAGCAAAAGAATTATAGTCTCATGTATGTACATTGGTTTACATCTCTCAAGATTGCCTCTTGTAGTTGAGTTGGAAAATCAGTGGGTTTAAGATACATTCATCTAAACTCGTAGACTAGTTTGCCAAAAAATCCGTTGGTTGGTTCGCTTCACTCCAAACATGCTGAATGTGATACTCATTGACTTCATCAACAAGAGCATCAATCCTTCCCTTTAGGCTTAGGATACACTATAGGAAACTAGTTTTGCCCTTCAATATATCTACACTAAGCTTTGAGTCCATATATATCATGATGATGTTGATATTGCTATCCCTAGCAATCATTAGGCCTCTGTATAAAGCATATAGTTCCAACCATAGAACATGAGGTTCGTAGACATCCCTGTATAGCCTAGAATAGCTTAGCCATTACCATCTCTAATGAGACCACCATAGTCCACCTTGTTCAATTTCAAGGACCCATCACATGATAGCACCCACAAGCCCCTTGGTGGTTTCAGCCATGTAAACTCATTATGCTCTATTGCTACTGTAGTACCACCCAACCCCCAGCATGCCTTCACATGTTGGGTGATGAAGTCATCTCCAATTGAAAGCAAACCCCTAACCTTGATGCCCACATCAAAGTTACGTCCTCCATAATCTTATCTTTAAGTCTCGATACATGTTGAAAGTGTCTTTGGTTTTGTTCATATTAGATGTGGTACAAGGTGGCATTAAACATAAGCTTAGCAATGTTTCCAACTAGTTTATTGTTTTTGAAACAAATTTGTATCCATTGACACTCAGCAGCAAAATTCCTCACTTTTTTCCTATGAGGATGGATCTTCCGAAGTAATTTCTCCCACATTGATCTGGTGAAGGGACATTCAAAATAGAGATTGTCTAGTGTCTCTTTGTCATTCTAACAAAATAAGCATTGTGATGTTGTTAGAATTTTTAGTTTACATAGACTACTCTATGTAGGCAATCTCCTAAACAATACCCTCCATGTGAAGAAGTTGTGCTTCAGAATATGATTATCACACCAGACCACTTCATGCCAATCTACACATTGGCCAACCTCCCTTAATAGATGCCATGCAAATTTTGATGTGAACTTCCTAGTTGATGTAGCTGTCCAAATCACCCTATCCTCATCATTCGGCCTCAACCTTTCAATAGCGGGTAAAGCAGACCATGCCTCCATTAGATCAGGTGAGACTGTTGGGGGTGGGAACCACAAACCATTCTAGTTATACAATTAACTAGACTCAAATGATCCAGTCCCGTATCATGTCTAATCCTATATCCGTATCTTTCTGTAAGAACACCATTTGGATGTCATTTATCTAACCATAGTTGAGTGTTGTTGCCTTCTCCAATCAAGGTTGTCATATGAGGTTCAACATTCCCCTTAGTTTCATAAGCTTTCTCCATGACCAAGAACAAACCTTAGGCATTCTGACAGTCTAGATTGAGTTTTGTTTCAAATATTTCCAGCAAGCTCTCCTTGTTTGTAGCTATCCGTCACACATGTTTCATCATACCTGCATTGTTCACATCTTTGATCCTTTGTATATTTAGATCTCCCTCCTTATATGGCTTGCATACATTTTCCCAACTAATAGCATGGATCCTCTTTTAAAGCTCTGGCCTGTCCCACAAAAATCGGGCAAAAATAGATTCAATCTTCATTTTCACTCTTCTTGGAAGCCCAAAAATACCTGACCAATAAATGTATGAACCTTGAAGAACAGATTTGATTAGAGTGAGCCTCCATGCATAAGAAAGTGGGCATGTTTTCCATCTTGCTAGTCGATTCTGTACTTTTTCCACTATTCTTGAGAAATCCTGAGCTAAGAGTCTTCCTGAAATAAGAGGAATGCCAAAATATCTCATTAGCAATGCACCTAAACAAAAGCCAGCGATGTGTCTCCACTGCTCCACAATTGATGCTTGAATTCCTACAAATATTTGCATAGATTTTTCTTTATTCACCTAGAGTCTAAAGATCTTGACAAAAGTGTTGAGGACCTTATTGATTGCTTCAAGAGATACCCTATCTTCCTTCGAGAAAATCATCAAGTCACCAACAAAAATGAAATGAGACAATTGCATACCTTTGCATTTTGGTATAAGAGTTATTTTCCCATCTCTGACCACATTTTCCAATAAGGCAAAGAAACTTTCCATGGCTAAGCAACAGAGAAGAGGAGATATCATATCACCTTGTCTGAGACCACATGTGCTCGAGAAAAACCCTGCAAAAGGCTACCATTAACCAAGACCAAAAATTTGGGGCTGGTGATACATTCCATGATCCATCCAATGAACTGGTGGGGGAAGTTCATTTTCTCTATAGTGGTCCAAATAAAGTCCTAGGAAATTGAGTCATAAGCCTTTCTCAAGTCTATCTTCATAATCACAACTGGGCTATGGTTCCCTCTTTCAAAACCTCTCACTACTTCATGGCACACCAGGATATTTTCAACAATACTCCTTCCTTTAATGAAAGTAGTTTGGTTTAGCCGAACTAGTGAAGTGATCACTTGTTTCAACCTGTTCGCCATGATTTTTGTTATAAACTTGTACAGTAGATTACATAGGGCAATGGGTCTATAGTCTTTGAAGCTATCTACCTTCAGAACTTTGGGAACTAGGGATATAAAAGTGGTAATTATTTCCCTTAACAATTTACCAGATCTAAAGAAATACTTGATAGCCAGAATCACTTCTCTACTTACTGTATCCCATGTTGCTTTAAAGAAGGTGAGTGTGACTCCATCAGGGCTAGAGGCTTTTCCTTCTTTACCATTCCATATTACATTTTTTATTTCCTTTTTATCAATATCACACACTAGAATTGCCTTTTGTTGTTCATTCAAGACTCTAGATGGTTGCCACTAGTCATTTCTTGGATCCGCCACCACTCTAGAAGCCAGAATATCCTGAAAATATCTTTTAGCTTCATCCCTAATGCCATCTTCATTCTCAATCACCCTCCCATCATTAGCTTTGATCTTCTTGATTTGGTTTTTATTTCTTCAACCCAAGAGAGATCTATGAAAAAATTTGTTATTACCATCACCCAATTCTATCCATTTGATTCTTGATTTTTTTTTGAGCATACTTACTTCCAATTTAAGAGCTTTTGTATATTCCAAGGTCACTTCTTTCTCTTTTCTTGCTAACAACCCATCATCTATTGTGATTCTTCTAACCTCTTAGATTTGGAACATCTGACTTCACAAATTATCAAATTTTTTGTCCACCTGTCCAAATGATTCTATATTCCATTGTTTTAGTTTCATTTTGATAGATTTCAAGTTATGCACAACTCTATAAAGGGGATCCCCTCTTGCAAGGATGTTCTAGGCCTCCTTTACCACCTCTAAAAAGTCTTAATGCTGGGTCCACATATCAAAAAATCTGAATGGCTTTGGCTGGCCTTGTGTCTTTCCTGTTACTTGTATCCACCACGCACAGGGAATGGTCAAATATTCCTAGCAGCAAGAACTTTGCATCAAACCAAGGGAATTCTCTACTCCATGCATCATTAATCATAACTTAATCTAGTTTACATTCAATTTTATCTACTCCATCTTGTTTGTTCCACCACGTGAATTTCTTACCCCACCATTTCAAGTCCTCCAATTTTGCATCTTGTAAATAGTTGTTGAATTCAGTTATAGCTTCCAGATTCAAATCATCTCCTCCAATTTTCTCATAACCATACCAAACACAATTGAAGTGTCCTAGAATTATCCAAGGATTATTACTTTTTGCTTGACTTATTTCTGCCCATAACTTGTTTCTATCCTCTTTAGAGTTGTGTGCATAAATGGCTAAATACATGATACTCTTGTTTCGATTTTGCCACTCAATTCTATAGGTAATCATCTGGTCAGATTTTTTATGCACCTGTACTCTCATCTCTTCTTCTTTGTATAGAACCCAAATTCGGCCTTTCTCATGATAGTTGTTGTTATCAATGCATTGCCACCCCCTAAAATTTTCTGCATCACCTTGTCTTTTTTATGAGTTTTTATTTTTGTCTCTACAAGGATACACACACTCGGTTTTTAATTATCTATTATCTTGAGAACTTCCCTTTGCCTACCTAAGGTATTCATCCCTCAAACATTCCACATCAACACTTTGGTCATGAGACAACTGCTTTGTGAGTTGAGTGCACTCCAGCCTTTCTCACTGCTGGCTGTCCATTGTCCATCACCCCTTTTCCTTTTCGCCCCCCCCCCCCTTTTCATGTTGTGGGAGTTTGCGTAGGTTCAGGCGTTGTTGGGTTTGTAGTTGTCGGGTACTATTCTCTAGGTTTGAGGGACTGCCATTCCCAATGCTAAGACATGTCTTTGCCCCTTCTACATTGTCTTTCTCTATAGGAGTATTTTTTGCTTAGATCTCACCCTCCTCCACCTTGTTTTCATCCACCACATTTTCTTTCGGTTCTTCTAGAGTGGCCAAAATATCAAAACAATTTGTTGTCTACTCACAAGCAACACCTTCTTCCGAATGAATGACTTTTTGTTTTCCCTCTATATTTTTTGTTGATGATCCACTGGCTGTGGTTGCTGCTTTTCTCTCCACACTTGCTTCATTTTCACATATTTAGACATTGTATATCCGTGTAGCCAAAACAAGCACAAGTATTGCATCTCATTGGTTTCCAATCAAAAATAACTTTTTGAGTAAACTCACCTCCATCTTCCTTCTCTATTATGATTGTGTATTGGAGTGGTTCTCTTGCATCCACTTCAATGCATAATCTTGCATATGAGAGTCGCTCCCTTGACTTTGTGTATCTATCAGTATAGAGCGGTTTGCCTAAGAGACTGCCAATGGCATTGAGACTCTAAGTAGACCAGTATTAGAATGGCAAGCTTGGAAACAATAACCATAGGGGGATCTTCTGCAGGTCCATTTTCTCCATGGCCAGGTCTTTACTCCATGCATTAAGATTCATTGCTTATCTTCCTCACAGTTGAAGCAGAACACAAAAACACCATTATCTAAGAGCAAGACTTCAACTCCACCCTTGAGCTTCTATATCTTATGGATGACTTCCTTAATGTAGGTGTATCCCAGATGCCGCCCCAAAAAATTCCCCACCAAAGCATTCTTTCAATGATTTGTTTCTTCCTCAACCACTGTCTTCAGCCAACAGGCCCTTTTGATGTCATCTTTCACCATCTATTGGATGTAATGAAGATTTGCACCCACTTCCGCTATAGATTCCGTCCTAAAGAGTGAATGCCAATCTTTTGCCTGGTTTTCACCTCCACTACCCAACACCATCTGTTTCATTGGACTCGTGCATGTCTGCATACGTGTTGTATCACCAGGATGTGGAACTTCATCATTGTATGCTACATTCAAATCAACATTCACTCCTTTATCTTGTGTCTCACACCCTTTAGATTTATACTTTGCAACCATGTTCTAAATCTCCAGCCAAAGTTTGTCTATTTGATTGTCCTCACCGTCAAGGGTCATCGATTTCAAGAGATTTTCCATATATGAGATTATCAGATTTATGCTCAGTTCTAGTGTTTGCTTAACAATCTCCGGTGAGATCTCCCATAACCTATCATTAAATCTCTGTGCCTCATGTATGATCCCAATCAATGATGTCTCCATGACATTGTATCCCTTACCAACCCTTCTAGAAGCATCCCATGTTTTTCTCACAAACTGCCTTTAAGATCTTTAACCCTAGGTGCTTTAGGGTAATTGTATATGAGTCCCACAGCATCATGAGACTACTTATCCTACACTCCCGCCTCCTGATCCATCACATCTCTAGTAGGATTCTTGATTGGCAAAGCCATAACCCTAGACTTCTTATTGTAACCATCAATTCCTCCACCAGTCCCCTTTATAAGGGGCAACACAGATGCATCATTTATCACATTATGGTTATCCCCTATCTTTGATTCCTATCCTTTTCCATCAATCTTTCTACCAGCATGAACTCTCGCAACATCAAAATCTTTCACGAGTTGCCTACCTCCATTGAGATCTAGATTCAATCCCAGCCCAGAGTTGGCCATCGGCAGATCACCGATGGTGTTCATTAGTGTTGGTTAGCGATGTAGCCTTAGAGTTTCCTCAGATCACACATTCCTTCCTTAGAATGAGAGAAAGAAGAGAAGCAAGGCTGTAAGTTGGTAATGCTCGCCAACACCTTTTGATCTTTTATTCATTAAATTTGATTTATAATGTGTTTTTTTTTCCAATGAGATTTTTGAAAGCTTTGAAATTTTTGTTACAAGTTCTTTTAATTTCTTAAAGTACTTTGGAATTCTTTCCAATTCATGAAATCTTGATGTTTAATGGGTTGGGAACATACATTTTTGTAATTCATGCTTAGGAAGAGTTTAGAATGGTTTTTACAAAGTTTGGAAAAATATTTTGGAATTTTGGGTCGCCTTGACACTGAAAACAGATTGCCCTAAGTTACAGGCATAACGCCTAAATTTTAAAACTTTTAAAATTCAGGCATTTGAAAATTTAGGTGTGGACATCGGGGTTTGGGGGCAAGCATCCCAAGGCCTTTCCAATCCGGGGCCCCCAAGTTTTAAGCCATGTTTGGGACAAATGTATAAGGGTTGCTAACCTTAGGGTTAGGCTTTGTTGGGAGTCACCACCAACTTGAGGTTAACTGATGGAGTTGGACATCGGTTCTCCTCTTTGGGGAAGAGAAGTCTAGACCTGAAGGTCTAGGCATTTAACTCCTAAAACTGGTCTACTTTCCTAAGATAATGGATAAGTCGTTTAGTTGCATTTAGGGAAGGTATTAGGCACCCTAAATACCCACCTTTTTAGCATAGCTTCTCATATTTATACATGCTTTAAATTATTCTAAGGTCCATGCTTCTACTTATTTTAATTATGATAATTATGTAATTTTAAGCAGTTATCACTTGGCTTTAGCTTGATTAGCAAAAGCAACAGACCTATGGAACAACATCTTTTCTTAAAATCATCAAGTAAACTTAATGTCAAATTTCTTAAATAATCCTCCAATAATTCAAACGTATAAAAATCATATCATATCATCCTTAGTTCTAACATGTCTCTAAGATCTTATTCTAATGTTTTCATATAACTTTCTAGTTTTCACTAGAGCTTATGACCTAGAGCTCCATCATATATGTCTACAAAACCTCAAACCTGAAGCTCTAATACCAACTTTGTCGCACCCCGAAACCCATACCAATTAGGCTATGAATTCTAACTCGTGAAATTACTAAATTCATTCTTAAACTAATTCCATTCAAATTGCTTATAAATTTTTTTCCATTCAACCACATACATACGTAGCGGAATTTAAACATCTAAACATAAACATTCATTCTCACTAGTCTAACATGCTAAACAAAAGTCCATAATCTACAGCCATCATTCATTATCCATAATGCAATGTCCATAGTTCATTACTGTATTGCATCCCATCAATTAAACTGAAATAAACTAAACTAAAACTTAAATAACTTAATGTCCACTAACATAAAATTTCAATATAAATAAATAAATGTCTAATTTAATGCCTCCAGTTTCTCTATCTAGAATCTCTACTCTGCTATCTCCTCATCATTTGTAATATGATCAATTTGAGATAAGTCTGACAAACTCATTAAGAAAACATATAAACTATATAGGAATATTGGTCAAGAGAAACACAATCATAGAAATACAAAATAGATATTTTTCAAGTATTTTAAGCAATATATGAAAAGATATAGTTCTCAATCATTCTTTAAACAAAACTAATATTGTAGTAAATATCATGTTACAAAACTATAGTACTATGTGTAGAACTGAAAATAATTAACGAATCAAATCAATTATTTATGACTATTCAGAATAGAACATATCAAAAATAGATAAAAGAACTGAAATAAAATAGAACATATAAGTCTGATATCAAGACCTTTACATATAATAGTTTTCACCATTTAATCCTCGGTGAAAAGGATCACAACAATTCGCACCTACACTCCAGTGAGAGGAAACTACTATCTCAACCTAAGTAGTAAGGGATCCATATAAATAGTTCACACCATATATTTAGTGAGGTGGATTCCATCAATCAATCCCCTTGATGGGCAGGGTGGCCTTATAACATAAAATATTATTTTCTTATAATTTTCTTCAAAACATAGCGATTATATATTTATTTCTTTACAATAGTCTATTTCAAAACAAATAAAAATAAAGATAGTTGACTCACCTAGACACATATTACATAATATCTTTTGAAAAGATGAGAACACTATTTATCAAAACAAAACGATATATTCTAACTTTTGAAAATATAAAACCAATCTTTACAAATCCTTTTCTTATTTCAAAATTATTGAAAACATAATTCTTTAATCATAAAACATTAATCATATAGATATCTAATGGAAAATAAGTGAAATCAATACTTCTTGCAAAACAAGATTTTCATGAACAATAAAAACCTATAATATGCAAATCCGATGTAAAATATTTAGGAATTCTCACAAAATAGTAAACAATTCATTCCAAGATTTTAACATTCTTGAAAACAAATTATATATCACCTATTTACTTTCAAAAACTAAAATCCCATTTCAAAATTCATTATTTTCTTTCAAAATGTGGATATTTTACAAAAAGAAACAAGGTAGATCATGTAAAACAATTTCAAAACATGGATTAATAGAGCTCTAAGAACCTAAGAGAATGAAAAATAGTGCATAGATCATATGTTTACATGCTTGCATGAATTCAAAAATTGCTCAAAAATCCTTTCATTCTTCACTAAAATGTCAAGTTTTCCTCCAAATCCTAGCTTTCTCTTTGATTTTCCTCTTATCCTTTGTTCTTTACATTTCTAGATCGAGTTATAGACCCTAGAAGAGTCTCATTCCAATTTGGAAACTTCCAAGTCAAAAATCTTGAAAAATCAAAAAATTTCAAAACTATTTGCAACTTCCTAATTGATTGGAGGGATTCCTAATCAATAAGGCTACCCTACCCCCATCGAGCGGGTTTCCTCCTGATCGATCAGGCTATTGCTCGATCGATTGGGCTTGGTATTTTTTTCAAATTTTTTTCCTCTTTGTGCTAAAACATTCATAACTTTCTCTAGAAAACTCTAATTCACTTACCATTTGTTTCCTTGGAAACTAGAATTCGAGATCTTTTTAGTGGTTTATAGTTTGTTAACTATTTCCTTATAAATTTACACATATTTGTCTCTAAAGTTGATTAAGTTTACAAGTCATTGAATATGTATTTTAAATTGTACTAAATGTGTGTAGGCATGTGCTAGGTGTTAGAGGAGATGCCCAAAAAATTGAAAAAACACACAAGAAAACAAAAAATAGCAAAATCACAAAAAAAAAAAAAAAATACAAAGAGGCGAAAAACACAAAAACAAGTAGAATAAAACTCCTCTCTTCCTATATCAATGAAGTCTAGAAAGGTGCTTCGCCCTATCAGACCAAATACTTATGGGGCTTCTGTTGTCTTTGCCACACAACAGCTACGTTATGTAAAGAAAAGAAAGGTCCTCTGTCATCACCATAATTTGGTTTGACAATAACCCTATCTCCTCCTTGCTAAATTCTCAAATTCTTAGACATAGGAAGACTAAAATAAAGAATAAGGCCTACTAGGGGATTTCAAATAGTTACAAGGTTGGTTCCACAAAGTTTTCCAAACCCTGAACCAATAACTGGTTTTGTGGAAAATAGATTTTTCAAATGAAATAAGCTTTTTCCAAATATGAACCAAAGATAATGCACTTTTCCTAAAAAAAAAAAAAATCATTACCCATAGCACAAAAGAATATGTTTGGCATATTCTTTCCCATGGTTTCCACAAAGTTCCCTTAAGCTACAATTCCATTTCCCTAATAATATCTTCTCTTATTTATAATTATACTCCCAAAGTCCAAATGACCTAACAGCCCATGGTAGCATTACATCATCTCTTTAAGGATGATGTAATGGAGAGGGTAATGAGGCTCCCAATTTTGAAAGAAAATATCTAAAATTAGAAAAGAGAAACCCAAATTTGGTAGAGAGAATCCCAATTAAGAAACTTTTGCCAAATTTAGAGAGTTCTACTAAGTTTAAAGGATTCTCTTCTAACGTTGAATAATTCTCTACTAACTTTGAATAATTTAGTGCTATGGTTGAAGTTTTTTCCTGTAAAGTTAGAGGAGAAACCCTTATCTCAAGAAGGATCCTAAGAGAGGAGGATCAAGAGAAGGATAGCAAGAGAAGATCAAGAGAAAGGATAAAAGGAGAGAGGAGCTAGCTAATTCCCATTGTAAGTATATCTCCATTAGATTAAAGTTCTATAGATTTCTCCATATTTAAGATAGTTTAAATCTAGAATTAGCTAGGATATAGGATTCTTTGTATAGTTCATGCATAGATCTACATGTTTTGATGGATACCTTCTTTGTTTGATTACCATTTACAATGTTTATTGCTAAATTCCATACTATGATGGCTTGATCTTGATTGAACTCTCCATGGAATGATCTAAATTCTAGATGAAACATGTCATAAGGTGTAGATCCATGAGTGTTGTATCATTCTTGCATATACCTAGGATCATCTCATAGAATTGTATTTCTAATTTTTTAGATTATGTAATTTCCCATGTTAATTAGTGTTCTCTCGTTAGTTGATGTATCGATTTTGAAGTTTGAGCATTGGATTCCCTCAAATCCTTGAATGATTAGGATTTTGGTTGAATCCATATGATAATCTCAAGGAATTTAAATGAAGAATCTAATTAGACAAGAAATTTATTGATTATTCATGTATATGTTTGTTGAATGGCATTGAGATGAATTTTCTATATTTGTATCTCATATTAATGAATATATCATGAGAATTTTGAAATTCCTATAAAAGTATCCTAGAGTGGAGCTTAATAGGATATTTAAATTAATCTACCCTTCTTGGCAATGTTGGGATTGATTTTAATCTTATTAAAATTAGTCCAAGTCTGTGTGTGCAACA
Source organism: Platanus orientalis (assembly GCA_025762735.1). Classification (NCBI taxonomy): domain Eukaryota; kingdom Viridiplantae; phylum Streptophyta; class Magnoliopsida; order Proteales; family Platanaceae; genus Platanus; species Platanus orientalis. Next base: position 16,942 of record JAOXJP010049504.1, read on the forward strand.
ATTTCCTTACTTAAGCATTTAAACAAACATATAATGAACAATATTAGCTATGAGTACAGAAGTAAAGAAAGACAAACAATCACAGACTCAATCCACAACACAAGATTTATAATGGTTTGGCACGAGGGCCTACATCCACTCTTCTAAAGCTCACCATCGAGCTTAAGTATACTTCATTTAGGTAATATCACAACCTAGGTCAAACATACAAAACCCAACTACTTGCTCACAAGCAAGCTAACCAGCAACACTCAGGGTCTCCAGCAAGTGCATATTACTTCCAGTGTCTCTGGCAGAAGCAAAGCAATGCAAATATGAACATAAATGCAAATGAATGCAAAATATAGCAATATTACTATAGTTTGGCTGATGTTGCTAGTAGCACATAGTGGGAGTGCTCCTTACAAAACTAATATGTCTTAGTACACCCACACCACTTCAAGCTTTGGCTCTTGAGTTCCTTGAGCTAAGCCACACAAAGGTTTCCTCTTAGGACAACCCACAAAGATCTCTTCTCTATAGACATCTGAGCTTGGGAGAGAAGATGAGAAGCTAGAGAGCAATATTCAATTGAGGAGTAGGCTATTTCAGCTCAAAAATAGTGAGAGAGAGGATGAAGGAGGCTCCCTTTTAGTAAACTTTTGGACACTCTCTAAAATGGTTTGAAGTGGATGCCCTAAAGGGAAAACTTCCCTCTTACAAGGGTCATGGACCCGTCTCCTATATTGGATTGGAATCTTTTAAAATGGGCAATTAATCTTCACCACAGTTTTAAAATGGAGTAATTTTTTCTCGAATCACACTTGTAACCGATTGTAGTATTTGTAATCAGTTACAAATTGTATAATCAATTACACTTGTAATAAGTTACAAATACAACAACTGATTACACCCTGAAAATTGGATTTTTATAATCCTTTTTGTAACCAATTGCAATCATGGGGTTAAGTGCCCAGGTCCTTAATTTTTTGTCTTAGTCAATGCCCAAATTGATTATAGTTTGTGTAATCAATTTGGCCTACAATTGATTGTAGTATTTGTAATCGATTGGAGCTGAAACCGATTACAAATACTACAATCGATGTGATAGTCTGAATTTGCACTTGTTGTTCCCCACATTGGTCTTTTTGTAGGACTTGTATGATAAGATATTTTAGGATTGTTTCATGCATGATGAGATGTATATTTTGGTCCACTCAACCTCATAACACTATTATGATGCAGGCATGATTAATACCTTCGAATTTTTGGGCTTTGGGCTTCAAATCTTTGGTCCACTTGCACCTCTTCACTTGTGATCTTCTTCTTGATATGACAAGGACACTTACAAGACATATACATGATATATGGGAGTTTTGACCATGGGATTGACACCAATATTACATATGACTCAACAAATTTCATATGTTTCCTTTAATTCGTATTAAGGTGATGACTATGTAAATTCAAGTTGTAAAAAATATGTAATTAATTGAAGCCAAATAAATGATTAAATGAAAAGCAAATGGGAGAAGGATTTTCACCATTTTTAGGTTAATTTTTGTAGTTCAAAAATGTCAAAATTAGACAAGTTTGGATAGAGATAAGACCCCTAAGGCCACGAAGCATCGTAGAACTACCACCCAAGGGGAGGTCCCTCGAACGACCGCTTGTCCTTAGAATAATCACCACTTTTTAAAGGCCTATGAGCTGGAGGTTGTTGGAACAATCACCCCCAAGGGGCCTACTATCATTTTAAGGGCTGCCCCCTTATTTGTTCTTGGGTGTGATCCTTAGAATGACTACCAAAACCTAGAGATATCCAGGGTTAGCGGTTGGTTTAAGGATTGCTTCCCTTAGCCCTGATGGTTGCCCAAACAATCACAGTTACGACCTGGATCCATGGGTCGCATTTGAACCCAAATCCAGATAGGAAAACTTGATGACACAACCCAAACTTATATCTCACTTTGGGCAGATCCCATTTTCAAAGTGTGACCATATCATTTTCTGTACCAATTTGGTATGTTCCTTTTCTAATCTTTTATTTCCAATATATCACAACACATATTGTAGTGGAATAATAACTGCATATCATACAAACCATTCATGTTCACACATAGCAATAGATTACTAAATTATTTACCATCTAAATTACTGAAGTGTAGCAGAATAGTAAGTACCAATAAAACCGCACAACACAACAGAAACTAAACATTTTCTCATGAAGGTATTTAAAACCAAATGATCATATAAAGTCTATACATCGAATTAGGCTCCCAAAAAAAATGAGCCAAGTACCTTGAGGTGAGAATCCCCATCCATAATTTCCACTCCCCATTCATCATAGAGATATTCAATAAAACTGTACACTAAAATTGGAATCCAAAATGTATATGCATACATGAAAAAGAAAACAAATGAACTGTAAAGGTTTGACAAAAATACATCTAAAGGAAATGTAATAAAAATCTGAGGCTCCCAAGCCTTGTGCCTAGTCTCATCCCTATCACAGCATGCCTCTCTCTCTCAAGCATCAATCTAAAAGGGGGATGTCATTTTGGGTAAGCTTGATAGGCTTAGCAAGAAGATATACAAAATATACAATAGAAAGGAGTGACCAAAGAAAGCATAATAATATATAAGAATAAATCAATACTAAGGAAATCCAAATATGTATGTATATGCAATGAGAGTTCTAAACATGTATCCTTACTATGACTCAAAGTATACATGTACTTCAAAATAATCATATAGGGATTTTCAAATAAAAACCAAAATGTACATATATTATATGCGTTTCATGAGGGTCTCCATCAAAGGCTAAAACCAAATGCAAGTAAACCCATGTAAGGTCTCTGACAAATCTATTTCATGTAATCCATGTAAAGTATCTGAAAAATCCAAGACAAAACCTAAATAACCCATGTAGGGTCTTCGACAAATCTAAATCATGTAACCAATGTAAGGTCTTCGAAAAATCCAAAATCAAAGTCGTATTGAGCCACTAGGACCCTCTTCACCTATTAATATGACCTAGTAATTGGGTACTTGAAAGGAGTCATAAAGACCAAAGGTCACTATGGAAGTCTTCTCCTATTGATGTGATCCATGATTGGGTACCTATGTGTCATAAAAATTGAATCTTAACCAAAATTGGACCACTAGGGTCGTCTTCACCTATTGATGTGATTCGGTGATTAGGTTCCTGAGTGTTTTAAAGACCAAATTTGAAGCCAACATTGGACCACTAGGGTCATCTTCACCTATTGATGTAACCTTGTGATTGGGTACCTTAGTGTCATAAAGACCAAATTTGAAGCTAGCATTGGACCACTAGGGTGTCTTCACCTATTGATGTGAACAGGTGATTGAGTACCTGAGTATCATAAGACCAACCTATAAAAGGGTCTTTAGGCCCTAGAAAGGAAACCCACAAAAAAGTCTTTAGGACCACTTCTGGCCAACCTATGTAAGAGTCTTTGGGGTCACAAGGACCATTCATAAGGAATCGTTGGGAAACTAGTGCCCCTTCTCCTATTGATAAAACCTGGTGGCAAGGTACTTGAGGGTCATAAAGACCAACCCACAAAAGGTGTCTAGGTCCAAAAGGATAATCCTCACATAAGGGTATCATATCAAATCCAAATGTCCAAAGATGAATTATCAAATCCATGTTTATGTAAAGTAATATAACTACTACATCTACTATATATTATTAAGAGAAATGGGGTTGTCATGCTAGCGGCCCCATTCTTTTTCTTTAATTTTTGTTAATTTTTAATATGTGTTGTTGAGAACCTGTGCAGCAAGTTCATGTCTTGGCTAGATCGTCTGCCACACAAGTAGTGTCGGGCCATTGTCTAGGTTCTTCACCTGATATTCACTTACAACATACTCCCTACCACAAATAGGAGTATGTTGACGGATGACACTGCCCTACCTCATACATGGGATCCTTAACAATGAGCAGAACGAACTCCCACCCATCCTGTGCCACACCATGATCAAAATACATGAGGCCGCACACTCTATTAGGAGTCTGTCATATCCTACCATCACCACCCAGATTCTCCAGACAGCTAAGGTACCCTTCAAGGTGGTACCTTAGGGTCGCAAGGCCGTAGGGCATGGCACACTTAGAAAGATGGGCTTGATTGACAAAGTCACAAGCCTCATAGCCATACCATCACGTGCTCACATCGCCTCAACACATACTTTCTTGATGACACTTCTTCACACTCTAGTACTAAAGGTGTCTAATGTCCTGAAAAACTAGAAGACTTTGGCTTCCAACCAAAAGCAACTTGCAACGTACTACAACGCTGACCACCTAAAGCATCTCATCCACTTGGGATCCATGAGCAACTCAGACTCTGAACCCAAGGTCAAGGCCAAGTTCGAGGCACAATCACCTTAGTTACGAGTAGATCCTCAGTCTGAGGATGAGGTCCCTATTGCACAAGTTGCCGAGGTGATCAGGGAAGAGGCACCCCAAGTTGATAGAGCTACTGATGAGGCAGGTGAGAGTGATGAGGGAGATGATGATGATGAGGGCAATGATGGGGATGTTGACTACTGTGATGAGGAGGAGGATCAACAGTTTGAGAGAATTAAAAGAGTCCCTACTACTAAGAGCAGTGACTTTGAGTGATTTTTTTTTTTGTTACTCATGCCTAATAAGGGCCTTACTTGTTAGATTTATTTATGGGTATCTTATGGCATGTACTTCGAGGCTAGTTCCCCTTCGAACCACTGGATGTAGACCATTGGGCATTTGTTTATCATCTATCTATCTATTATCCATGGTTTCTCTTCTCTCAATCTTTGGCTTTATTTGTACTTCTTATTGCTTATCAATGCTTATCAATTCTTGCTAAAAAGGAGGAGAGAAATATGCAAATTCACATCTGATTTTGTGGAAATGAGGTGAGAGTAAGGGGGAGTCACTCAATTCACATAGTACATGCATAAGAGGGTGTGAAGATTAGTGCCATGTGTATCCCTTCATACCTAGTGAGAAAGTACTAACATAGGGGGAGTTAAAACTTTAACAACACCAACCTAAAATTCAAAACAACTCAATTGATGCACATTCTACACATGTTCTCTCATGCTTTACATTATTTATATATATTGTCTATTCATTGGCCATTTCGCATGAGAAAGGTGGTTGTTTTGTGGTTGTGATTGCAGGGCTTATTGACTCAAAGCACAAGTGATTTCAAGAAGAATGAGCTAAACTCTTATTATTGTGTATGATTGAGTCTATATATTTGGGTTGTGGGAAATCAATGTAATTTGTATCTAAATGTGTATTTAAGTTTTTCTATGGAATTGACAAGGGGGAGATTGTTGATGTATGTCAATCTCGTGAACATGTGTTGGGCACAAGGGTAGTGCTAGGAGTCTTGTAAGTGTTATATGTGAGCTCACAAGTTCATATCATGAAGCTAAGAAGGACCAAAGGCTAAGGAAGAGCACTGAGAAGAGGCATACCAAGGAAGGTATATATCATGTATATCATGTCAAATTGTGTGCCTAAAAGCAACTCTAGACATGGTTTAGGGTCCCTAATAATGCCCAAGGATAGCTAAAGAAAACAACCCAAATCAAAAAGTGCAAAAAAATTCAATCAAAACCGATTGGGAGACTCGTAATCGATTTCGACAAAATTGATTGCGAAACCCGCAATCGGTTTCGGTATAAATTTTGCTCTTAGTTTTGCACTCCCAAGGCTCAAACCATAGGCCCAAATCAATTTCGGTATGAGTTTGGGAAAATTTTCCAGAACCCAAACCAATTGCAAAAACCCAAATCAATTTGGGACCTGAAAGACATCCAAAATCGATTGTGAGTTTCACAATCGATTTGAACCCCAAACTGATTGTAAAACCCCAAATCGATTTGGAGTACAATTTTGGAAAAAAAAATCACAAAAATTTAGGGGAGATATTTGAAATTTGAACCTTATTTTGGTTCATTTAAAGGCCCAAAATGACTCCCTAATTGTTATATGTCTATCTTCAGGCCATGGATGCTCCTCCCCACTATAAATGACATTTTTCACTTTAGGGTAAGCATCTCCTCCAACACTCCAAGTTAGTTTTTGAGAGATCTAAGAGGCATATTATTTTGAGAGCCTTCTTCACTGTGTAAACCTCCATTGCCTTCAGATTTCTGAGCTTTAGTAGCTACATTCTACACTTCTCTCTCTTATTTCTTCTCTCTTATTGAGCTACACTCATAATATTGAGGAAAGGGTGTGGTGAACTTTTTTTCCAAGAAGAACTCACCTTTGGCTAAGCTCAAGGAGCATTAGAGCCAAGTACTTAGAGCTTGTAGGTAGCTAAGGCACATCAGCTCAACAAGGAACATCCCACATATTAAGCAACTAGCAACATCAACTATATGGCGGTAATATTTACTTGACTTTGCATTCATTTACATTCATATTCATTCTTACTATTGTTTTGCTTCCGCTAGAGACACCGGAAGCTTGATAACCTCCGTTGGAGACACCGGAGGTAAAGCACACTCACCAGAGACACCGAGTGTTGTTGTTTGGCTTGCTTGTAAGCAAGTAGTAAAGTTTGTATATTGACCTAGGTTGTAATAGTATCTAAATGAAATATACCTAAACTCGATAGTGAGCTTTAGAAAAGTGAGCGTAGGCCCAAGTGCCGAACCACTATAAAACTTATGTTGTGGTTTGTGATTGTGTGGTTGCTTGTCTCTTCATTGCTATACTTTATACTACTCTTGCTTAGCATATGTTTGATTTTATCCTTGAATAGTTACATTGAAGCACATACTCATTTATGTGAACAAATTACAAAATGAATTAATAATAACCACAAGGTAAATTATAAAAGGGCAAATTAATTTATAAATCCTATTCACCCCCCTTCTAGGATTACTTTTGTGACATTTCATGTGCCACCTCACATCCAATTAAAATTCAATATCTATACAACAATCTAACTCAAGCCCTATTATATTTTGACACCTCACCACGTAATACCTCATCTTTTTTATCTTCCTTTATCTCCTAAATTTTCTCACAATCTCATTAAGTCTTTTCCTAATTTGTCTCTAATAAATTTATATATTATCATGCCATCCACTTTCCTATTTCACTCCATATTTATTATTATATTTATTTTCAATTAAAGAGTTTTATTCTATTTCTTATCCTTCAAAACATTTTTATTTTTTATTTTAAATCTTATTCAAAACATTTTTTAATTAAGTATTTCTTTTCTTCAATCTACTATTTATCTATATCTATATTATATACTAAAAGCAAAGGATTCTGATGTGGACAGTCCCATTGTTTCTCTACACATGCTTCTAGTCTTTGCTTTCTTATACATGCTTCTCCCATACATGTATTCATTCTCCCATGTAATTCATAATTAAACAATTCCTTTAAATGTCCTTACTATTTTTTCTTGTTTATTTCTCTTACATTTTGTTGTTACATTTCTTTAAATACAATTTTGATGTTATTTATCATTTAAAATATTTTCTTATTAAGAATATATTTTTTTTGTAATGCTTATTAGGAAATTAGCTTATTTCTATATCTCTAATAAATAACACACACACACACACACACACACACACACACATATATATATTATCTTATTAATTATAGATATTGATAATTTTTACTTTTAAAGTAATATATTCGTTATTACTTATTTATCTTTAATGCTACATCGTAAATTATATCTAATCCCAATCAATATTTATTTATTTCCATTAAAAATTCTTTCATTTTTTTTAATTTCTCACCACCCACGTCTTACCTCATTTTTTTCTATTATAATGTCAATTCATTTATCTTTCTCATTTATTTTTATTAAATATATTTTTTTATCTTTTTATCTTTCCATTCACTTTTTTTCTAACTGTTAATAATAATATTAGTAACATTTCATATTCATGTCTATGATTTCTTTCCAAATTTATTTACTAAAGATTTACCAAAAAGTTCTCTAATACATTATTTTTAAGGGTATTCCGTGTTGAGAGGTGTTGCAAATGTTAAGGTATCAGGGAAAGGTGACTGCCATGTTGCTTCATGATTTAGGATTGAAAAGTGGTACCACGACCAAGTATACGGCGGTGATGGATGGTGTCTACAATCCTTATAGTCGTACCTTACAAGTTAATAGCTAGCTACTCTAACAACTACAAATTGAGTTCAATTTTCACAGGTGGCCTTTATTGGATGAAGTTTCATCTATATGGACTGCAAAAAAAGTGTTAAAGAGTTTGATGAAAAGCAAACAGAGCTTTTTACATACCTTTATGTATGAGAAAATTTCAAAGGCTAAAGAGTGAATTCAAGGTTTCGGATTTTTTCAAGTATACATGTAAAGTCAACAATGGCTTCCGCATATAGTCTAGATCCCTAATTGTACTAACTTGACCTACTCCTCATGTTATTCAAAGATGTCTTCCTTTTAATTTTTTTTATCTGTTTTGGGGTTGAGTTGGGTCAACATGAGAGTAAGATTATTCATGTGTTCATTTGTTTTTAGAATTCATGTGCATATGATATTCTCTTCTTGGGCATTTTCACTCATTCTCAATTTAATCAATTTAAAATCTAACCGGTTCTTGGAACCTAATTTTTTCAATGACTTATTTTATATATTTTACCTCACTTCTGTAATTTATTAATTGTGTTTTATTTTGTTTTTTTTTTTTTACCCAAAAAATAATGGCATCTACTACTATTCTTTTCTTGTTAAGACTTCTTTTATTTTTTTGGGAAGATTCTTTTTAACACTTCTTAAGACAAGAATCTTCATATCTTTCTTAGCTTTGAAAATCAAGCTTTCTTCGAAATGTACGGTAGGATTTGGAGAATACTTAGGTCATTGATTTTGTGGGATTTAAAACGGTAATGAGGAAAGCAAAATTTCAATTATAGACTTTTGTTTATGGATATTGATGTATAAATCCCTATTTCATGGGGAGCCACCTGAACTTTGACGTCGATTTTAACTTGACCCTAAAACTTTATAGGTTTTAGATATAACAAATTGAAATTTGTGTATAAAATTCATCTACAAAGGTTTATTTTCATTTCATTTATTTTTTGCCATCTATAACGGTTTAGACTTGTCATTTTTTTAAATTTCTATTTATAACTACTCTACTTTTACTAATGCCCGTGCTTGCATGGGTGCACTCACTAGTAATTATGTTATACAAAAGATATCCATAATTCCATATGTCCAATCTCATAAAAAGTCCAAAACCGAAGATGAAAATCTTATGTATGAAGCCCAAACCAAAATGCGAACATGGCCCATACCTAAGGACATATAGAAATCCGTGAGATGTCAAACATTTTCATGTCACATATAACCAAAGAAAAAATAAAGTAGTCCAAATGCTTTAAATCTCATGTAAGAAATCAAATTAAAATGCTCTGTGAGAATGCCAAATGTGAACATGGATGGAATCAACAGGCTTAGGTTATTAATGCTTCCAATGGGAACGAATATCAAATATTGGCCCAGGAATTTTAAGATTCTAGAATGGGAATCAATATAATTAATAACAAATTTACATTAATGTACTAAAAGCAAAGAGGATCCACCAAAATGAGAAATAGGAGCATGTAATAAACCTTTAGGCATGCTATAAACTTATAGAATCATGGAGAACTGACCATATGACCATAAAACAAATAGGTAGAGATCGTGAATTTAGAAACTCAAGAGAAAATCAAAGGTATACACTACATGTAGTATTCTTTTCCATCCAAAACAACATGAATCTCACTCCCAATACTTCACTTCATAAAGTAAAGTTTACCAATCTTGCAAAAACAAGGCACCAACACCATGTAACTAGAATCACATCCAAAATCTCATAGAGATAGGGAAATAAAATGCTCTAAATCATGCTTAAATCAATGAGACTAAGATCCTACATAAGGAAATCATCATATTCATAGAGATTAGATGTAAATCTTTTGAATCCAAGCTCAAACTCCATAAAATTAAGATCAGAAGAAAGGAAGGAGTTAATATTTTGTACACCCACTTACTAAAATCAATTACATAGAGATTGAACCGCAAATATTTACAACATAAGGTAGGAATCACATTTCTATAAACATAAGAGTGGAGCTGAGTGCATATAATGTATATCTACTAACTATTGTCTTTACTCCTTAGAGTCGATGAGATCTTCCTCCAATATCTCCTTCCCTTTTGAACTTTCTCTTTTCTTTGAGATTAACCAAGAAACTTAATAAAAAAAATCCATAAATATAAATAGCTTTTTAATGAAAAACTAAAAACTAAGAAAATACCAAGCTAAAATTAAAATCCTTAAACTTACCTTGCTCCTTGGAAAAGAAATCGTTATCTCCTTGTCCAATTTTCTATCTTCTCACTCCCTAAGCTTTTCTCTAATGTACTCAAGTCTAAATTGGGTAAAAATGGACTTTACCTTCATCATCAATGAATCCCAATGCCCCAGAGTGGCATTTTCTATAATTTTTTTCTCTCTATAACAAATTCGAGCACTTGAAAATCCACTCTCAAGCACTTGAACTCCCCATATTGAGAGCACTTGAACAAAACCATGTTCTGGTTTTCCAAATTTCTCTCAGCTTGAGCGCTAGAGCTCACCATGAAAGTGCTCAAGCACTTGAAGAATTATCTTAAGTGCTCGAACTTTTCTAAGTTCAAGTTTTCCAGTTCTTTTCAGGTTTCTTTTGGTTTAGGCTTCTTTCTTAAGGTCCATAGGCTCCCTCATTACTTCCTATAGCATTAAGTGTGAGTCTATAGGGGATGGATTACCCGCATCCCATGTCATGTACCCGATTCTCATTTGTTTTCACATAGGAATGTGCAAGGTGTTACAATCACCCTCTTTCTGAAAAGATTAGAATGCCTCCAAACACAACTAGATACGTCCGGGAGGCCCTTAGATATGCATGATGACTCAAAAATTATGCAAATCCATGTTCCAAAATCCCTACAACATCAATACATAAAATATAATGTAGTTTCAGGTGGTTTGTTAGGTGTTAAATGAAGTGAAGAAAAGGGATATAACATGTATATACAACTCACAACAACCAAAATAGTGAAATTTCATTGGATTGAATGACCAAAGTTTCTTTATTTTTTTATTTTTTTTATATGTTTATGTGTTCAAGTTTACTATTCCATAATGCAAGTAGGGAACCCAAAGCTCTACCATTTCAGACACCCAAACATCAATTCATAGTAGTGTAGTAAAAATAGTTTTTTCTTCTTGAGGAGGCCAAAGAACTATTCAAAAGCACTATATAGATGGTTGTAACCCCTCTCTTGTGGATTACTTAAGAAGAATAGACTTAAGACCACCATACTACATTCTTTGTTTCTTTAATTGAGATGACGGGGCTAGTATGCAACCGTACTTATTAGGACGGTTAAGGTACCTAACACATTCCCCAACTATAATCGAACCATTAAACCCCCCCTCTGCCCTCTAGTTAGACTAAGTCTAAATGTTTATTAAGATCTCCAATATGGAGAAAACTAAAAGGTGTCCAATCACACTTCATTGACCGGTGGCGACTCCAAACCTGCACAAAACAATAGATTACATTAAATACATCTTAGGAGGATCCTCCCTCGTCCAATGTCATCTGGGTGCATCAATATGGGATGCCGCTATCAAGAGGGAAGGTGGGCACTTCTCCGCCCCCCCCCCCCAATCCCGACACCTTACACCCATGTTACAAGTTCTCCATGTTTGATTGTTCAAAGATTTGAGAGTCAGAAAACAAGCTATCTTATATCGTTTCAACTTTTCCAAAATAGAATAAAAGAAAAAAAAATTATGCTTTCAATCAATTAGTCAAAAATTATAAAATATTAACTTTTCCTATTAATTTATTACCAACCAAATGCAATTTTAAAAATTGAAGAAAAGCTATTTCATTTCACCTCACTTTCACTTTCTCCTATTTTGAATCATCTCCTGTTTGAATGGGCAAATACCACTCCGTTACCAATCAGTATGAGTGGCCTAACAAAGGGTATTTGAATCAATTCACATGGGTTAAAAGAGGGCATTACGTGTGTATTTGATTCAATTCACAATGAATAAGTACCTGTGTATTTATTAATGCACCTTTTGTCAAATATGGTGTCACGTCCTGAACAGAGACTGGAGTGGTACCCGATGTGAACTCATCCTGTTAGGAGATGTTTTTCACTTTTTGGCACTGATGTCATTCCAACTTTAGACACTCTCAAAATTGTCTTACCCAATCCGTTTACCACTTTCTCCTACAAACGTGACTGTTAACAAAACATGAAAAGTCTGTTATCTATTTGAGTCCGGATATGCTGGATTACATTACCCAGGGAATTTGTTTGGTAATCAATCCCATGATGACATATAATCTATCTTTTAGTAACACCATATCCTTTTATTGAAATAAATAAATATTATATATATTATGAAAAAAAAAAAAAAAACTAAAAGTCTTAAAACAGTATGTTCTTTATTGGGAGATGGTTATTGATCCCGCAATGCACCTCACTCGCCAGTCCCATTGCCAATTCTGGTGCCACCAGAAAATTCCAAATTTCATAAATGGCTAGTCTGAAGCTCTTAGCATCAAATATTTGCAGAATAGAGAGGAGGAATATAAATGAGAGGAAAGAATTCGTCTGGAAACGATAAGTTTCACAAGAAACAAGACGGTCTCTTGCAATATTGTAATGGTTAGACGGAGAGAGAATAGGACCTGAGCCATCGCCACCATATTTTCAGGCAAAAAGAGAGAGGTTCTGAGAAGCCTAGTGCACCATATATTAGAGCCTAAAGATACAACCTGGATTATCTTACTTCCATAGCTAGGTTATGTGATTTGTCGTTCTATGTTGATATACTTCTAACTCCCGAATCTCAAAATTAATTATTCAAATTCAAATGCCGGCAAGAAGACTAGAGAACAGTTGAAGCGATTCATGTTCCATCTGCAAGTCTACGAAGAACTTAAAGGTCTTAAATATAATTTTTTCATCTGACCTATCGCAGAGATGGATCTGATGAGTGGAGACAATTTATTAGTAGAGAGCGTATTGTCACGGACTCAGCTTCTCCAAGCTTCAGAGACCGTGTGGCACTCGTGCTACTCCCGCTTGTAAACGAGTCAGCCTAGTCCACATCCACACTTGGTGTCTAAAACACAAGAGAACACTTAGGGAGGAAAGGAATAGAAAACTTTATTGCTATCCAAGAATGCTTACAAGGCTTTACAATGCTTGAGAGCTCACTCCTCTTGAGTTGTTTGCAAATGAGGGGGTCTTCCCCTTTTATAGGCCCCCAAGGGTCCCCTTAGCCCTTATGATCAAACCATTTGTCCTTCATCCAATGGTTAGGA
>JAOXJP010049505.1:0-16078 GCA_025762735.1 Platanus orientalis
GCCCACCATGTTGATGACAAATGAGGACACAAAAAATTCATTCTCTGCTACATTATCAAAAACCATCTCTATTCTACTACTTACAAGTATCTTTAACAAACATAAACTTTTTAATCTTAAAGAAGTGTTTTAGGAAAAGAGAATATTCAAAGGAAATAATCTCCTTATTGAAGTGGAAGTAAGTACCTGAAGTTTATTTAGAGTCGTAGAGAGAGATGTAAATATCCAAAGAATGAAGAAGGCATCCGAGATTGCCACTGGAATAACCAGAAATAGTCTTGCTTGCCTTGAAAAATCATTAATGGCACCAACATTCTCCACCATTTCAAGCACTTCTGATGCCAGAAAAAATGTCCCTCCAAGCATAATCACCTTTGATGTGAAACCACCTAGGGTTGGCCTCACAACACCATAGCCCATAGAAACCATCAGGATAATCACACGTGCAACCATATATATTTTTCTGCTGAGAAAGATTCAGACAGGTATGACATATACCAAAAGATTATGATTGCATCCAGCTCACATAACCTGCTAAGAGTTTGGGACAAAGGTGCCAACATAACCAAATCCCAGGATGAAGCATGTGATGGCTTGAAGGTAGAGGCATATGAAGTAGTGGTTTTTCCCAAACGTGACATCATAGCAGCCGCAGAAGAAGAGGTAGGCTCCAAACCCAAGCTCCAAAAGATGAAGTCTGTAGCATGGAAAAACAAAGATTGCTTAGATGTGTTGTAGGCAGAAAGGGGTCATTTTGGTACTCGATGTCAACCTCATGATGGAAACTAAGAGCTTGGTTAATGTGGGTTCTGTTTATTGCTTGAAAAACATGGATCCCATTTTGTGATTTCAACTCAGTTTGCCCTTAAACTCACGGTGAAGATGGGTAAAATGATGGAAAAAAATTAGGTGAGAACGAATCTTGTGAGAACTGTGAAAATGGCATCAGGGTGTGGACACATCAGCTCTGCAAAGTGATAAGTACCCCCCAAAAAGTGTAAATCACTTTTCGGTACTGATGTGTCAGCCCCTCTGGTGTCGTTTGCACAGTTCTCACAAGATTCGTTTGCACATAATCCAAGCCCATTCATGAATGATGACTCTGAGCCTTACAAAGAAAAGTTTCGTTTTCTATAATAATATCTCTTCTTTATTCGTTGCAATAAAATAAAAGGTGTTTGGTTGCTGTTTGATTTAACATGGTGAGATGTAATAGTGATGCAGTGAGCAAATTGGGGATGAATCTAGTTAACCGATTGAATGCAACCTTCCAACGATCTTATTGATTTTCACAAAGAAAGTACTAGGAATAATTAAATTTGTTATTTTCACAAGAGAAAATACCAAGAATTAAGATAAATGAGAGCTATCTTTTAATTTCAAGATTTCATTAAAATTATCATCATTCTCGATTACAGTTTCTTATTTATAGACTAAGACTCAAAATAGAAACATCCTAAATAGACTCAAATTCGTATTATATTCATAATTGGTAAAAACAGAAAAATTAAGGGAAAATGATAAACTCATAATTCTACCATATGCACTACTATTCTTAAAATAACTCACAAAGATAATCCCAATAAAATTTGTGTACAAGATTCCCCAAAATATGAGAAAATAGAAATATTTAAAAATGGCAAAATTAACTAAAAGCAGCCATTGAATTTCTAAGAGATGGAATTCAGAGGCCTTCCTGGCATGGGGATGGTAAAGAACTCTTTGAGTTGGTTGTTTTGAGTATTCATACATCTCAATCGGACATCAACATCAAAAGGTATTACCGTTTAAAGTTTAGGGAGTCATTTTTTACTCATTATGATCAAATTGCTCCATGAACCGATCTGCGTGCTGTTGCACTGCATCAAATAGTAAACCATATATTGTGAGCACCTTGGACTAGCAGGGCGGATGGGTCCCATGGATATGAGATTCACGTACTGTAGAACAACTCACTGGTAAATGGAGTTGCCACTAACCCAATTTTCACAAACAGGGTTGGACATTGGTTTTGAAACCAAAATCAGTTTTTCTAAGAAAAAATCATTTTTGAAAATCTGACTCCCCAAGGCTGGCCTATTACCACAGTATAGCATAATTTTTGGGACCTTTCCAAGAGGCCTAATAAGTGATCGGTCGTCATAAAACCATTTTGGCCCGAACAATATATCCACTTGGAAATCAGGAACTTGCCCACTACTGTGGTCGGCTCAGCTCAAGGATCATATGTGCATAAAACCCAACCAAAATGAAAAGTGAAAACATAAAAAACCAAAAAAAAAAACAAAGAAGCTGGTTTCTTGTCAAAGATATATTTTTTAATGTCAGAGGGAAACCAAAATTAACCGCATTTCAGACCACTGACCCACCAACAATCCAGTACTTTACATGTCGACGATCAGGTCAGTTCTGATAACTATGGGAGAATAAGCGTATGTGGAACCATTCTAATGGCGGAACCCACCTACATGGTGGGCACTTGCTGTTTTCAAAATTGAGTTGTTGTATTAGGTGTCCTTAGAAAAATCAGGATGAATTAAGAAAACTTAAATGTTTAGGACTGATAACGCAGAGCTACTTTTTTGCCTTGATCGGTCTTTCTTCTTTAATATATGACTCATTCAATGAAGACTCCGTAGCCGCCTTTAAAAAAACTTGCGTTTTTGGTAGTTAATTACATCTGTTCTGTATTTTTAGCACTAAAGGGGTGATTGGTTGCAGTTTAAATGGAGATTGTGAGATGTAATAGTAGAGCATCTGTTCTAGAGATTATGTAGTAACGATTCGATGGTGAGATTATGTAGTAATGATTGTTAGCACATATTTTGAAATCCGTCATTCAGTGGAAGACACGTGGAACTAAGTGACAGCATGGCAGGTGGTTATGAAACAAGCCACGTTGGACAGAAGATGAAGCGGATAGGGCGCCCCACCATCATCACACTGAGAAATGCATGACCCAATCAGCAAGCAAGATGGTCCACGATTCAAACAAAAAAATGGTTAGATAATGAACGTGGAGAATAAAATATGGCATTATGGATAGACCTCTATAAATAAAGAAGCAACGAATGAAGGAATCAATCAATCATCATCAACAAAATCTCTTATCAGT
Source organism: Platanus orientalis (assembly GCA_025762735.1). Taxonomy (NCBI): domain Eukaryota; kingdom Viridiplantae; phylum Streptophyta; class Magnoliopsida; order Proteales; family Platanaceae; genus Platanus; species Platanus orientalis. Next base: position 3,116 of record JAOXJP010049505.1, read on the forward strand.
AGCAGTAGCGTTAAATTAGGTGTAGCAGTAGTTCAATTCTGTAGTGATTTGAACCTCTATCTCAGGCGATTCAACTACACTGCAAAACCAGATTCAACGAGATTCTTCCGAGAGAAGAGCATCAGCTAATCTGTCTTGTTCGCAAAATCAGATTCAATAAAGTTTTTCCAAATAGAAGGGCATCGGCTAATCTGACTTGTTCGCGAAACCAGATTTAACGAAGATCTTCCAAGAGAAGAGTATCGGCTAATCTGTTTTATTCGAAGAATCGGATTCAATGAAGTTTTTCCATTTCAGAGGATAGACGGTGGGTAATTTGTTGTTTGAAGGTATCTTTGTAACCAATATTGTACTCTGTATTTTCAATTCAGTGAAATTTCCTTTCTACTGTCAATTTGGGTGTTATTGTCTGTTGTAAAAGTCCTTGCTCTAGAGGCATTACCGAACCTGATACCCCTTTTAATAATCCAAATTGGAAAAACACAGATACACCTATCGATTCCAGAACAAAAGAATTTTTGTTGACCACCAACAAATTGGCGACCATAATGGGAGTTTAGATTAGTATTTGTTTTGTGTTTGAAGCCATAAATGGAACCTCGAACAGACAAACAACCCATCAATTCGAACAGTGATGAAACATGTGAGTTGTCTCACAATATCAAAAGCAAACTCGATGACCTTATCGAGAGAATGGAAAAAGAATTTCAAATGATGCCAGATATCCTACGAGATGTCCTACTAAAAGTACTCCAGCCTCTGGTAGAGAACATTCGAGCCAATCAAAACCTAGGCACTAGGAATAGGGGAATGGCTAATAGAACAGACATCACAAAACCCTCGAATAGACTCGGGGGGCACGGGAGACCTCTCGGGTACCCTAAGGAACCTCGAATTAAGGTTTTCCCTGAGCCAGCCCAGTAAGAGTCAGTCAGAGTTTCTACGAGAGGACTAAGACGGGGGAATCAAGGCCCTATAGGTTATCACTTAGAGTCGAATGTTCCATTAGAGCCAGAAGGGATTGAGATACACAAAAACCCAATATTCGAAACCAATGGAGCACCTCGACAAGAGCAATTGGGTCCCAGAACAAAGAGCACGACCAATAGAATAGTCAAACCGGGTATTTTGGTCCCAACACCCAGTGACCCTATTAGAATGACTAATTTGGGTATGATGCCAATTCACATGGGCACTCAAGTCCAAGACCTCCGCCTCTTAGAAGGCAAGACCCACCCAACTATTGGGGAAATCAATTCTATGGGCAAAACACCAATAGATATAGATATGGCAGGACAAGCCAGCCACATAACAGAAGACGGGATATACCAAACTATTGGGAAAATCCTACCCCTAATGATGAGGAGTTTGTTGACATGGGTATGGGAGGCCATGCTCAACCTCCACATTACCAAAGCGCCTACCCATGCCCAAGGCAACCATATGGTGTAGTTCCACAAGGATACACCCAGAACCCTCGAGAATAGGTTATAAGGGTACTTGAGGAGTTATATAGACCTGGCCTTTGATGGGCCGCATGCCCAACATATAGAAAACCTTACCCAGAGTAAATCGACAGGGATTATGAGTTCCCTCAAGGGTATAAAATACCCGGTTTTGCTACTTTTTCAGGAGAAAATATCAAAATGGCTATAGAACACATTAGCCGATTCACCACACAATGTGGAGAATGCTCCAACTTAAGGTACTATAAACTAAGGTTATTTCTTAATTCTCTGACAGGGCAAGCCTTCACCTAGTACACCAACCTCCCACCAAACTCAATATGAAGTTGGGAAAAAATGGAAGACAAATTCCAATCTTACTTAGCTCGAGTAGATATTGGGGTATCGATAGCTGATTTAGCCAAGTTAAAACAACAACTAGGAGAAATGGCAGAACAGTTTATTATGAGATTTAAACGAGCTAAGGCAAAGTGCCCTAGTGAATTACCAGAGGTCAAATTTGTAAAGCTTGCCCAAGATGGGCTAGACTTCAAACTTAGAAAAAAGTTTGAGGGAATGACCTTTTTCGACTTGTTTGAGTTATCAGAAATGGCCACCCATTATGAGAGTATTCTCCAAGAGGAGAATCAGCGACGTACTTCATCATACGGGACCTACTATCAAGACCCTAACTATGAGGTCGACCTAGCAGAATTTATAGGAAACCTACCTTTCACATGTGATGCTTTAGCCAGAAAGGATACCTAAGCTCAAGAGTCAAATAAGTCACTAGTGCAACAAAAATCTACTCCTTTAAATTAAACAAAGCTGACTAAATATTCAATATATTGCTTGAAGCTAAGCAGATTAAATTAGTAGGAAGACAAAAAAATCCCCACACATGAAGAGCTACGTGCAAAGGATTATTGTAATGGCATAATTCCTTTACACACTAGACTAACAAATGTGTAGTATTTCGAAACGTCATACAAGAAAGAATTAATAAGAAATTACTTCAATTTCCTAACAAAACTGAGGCTATGAAAGTAGATATGAACCCCTTTCCAAAGTTAGTGGATGTTGATATGATAACTATAAATTGGACATGGAAGGGGGAGCAAGAAGGTATCAAAAAAATGAACGGGGATGTCAGTCTCACTAAAGTTATACATTTTGCAAGACTACAATTGAGGCCTTCAATTATGAGAAAAGCTCAAAATATGGCCGAACGTAGGAAAACACCACTCGAGTACTCTAATGTAAAGGCCTAAGAGTCACAGTTCAGCAACAACGATGATGGGAAAAATCTAGTCGAGGAAGACGACTTCTGCCTTTATGATAGATGTGGAAAAATAATGGCCAATCTTATGGACATGGCTATGAAAAGAGAGTTAGAGGTCCCCACACCAGCAGAACTTGCTCAGAAGAGAAAGGCATACCCAAAATCAAGAAGTATTATCCAGGCCCCTCATGCCAGGGACTGGTAACCCAACAAATAGACAAGAGAAAGGGGCCAATATGTTAACAAGCCCTGGTTGGGGAGCGAGCCACATCGAGAAGCAACCCATTCTTTGAAGACAATTAAACCACCTTTGGGAGAAGTCAATAAATGGGTGGAAGTGATTGCTCCTACCAACAGACAACATGCTCGAAGCCTTCCGATGTACAAGTATGGGTACAACCCTGGGTTCCCTTCAATGAAAAGGACTTAGAAAAGAAGATGGCTGAGGCAATAGGCCTTGGCTCGAAAAGGTAACCTAAACCAGGATCCAAGTCAAGAATTTGGATTGCAACAAGAGGCACAGGGAGGAGCCAGCCAGTGCCGGATGGTTAAATGTGCCCAACCTGATTGTCAATTCAACACATCATCCGACAGCAAATCGAGCAGAAGAGAACATAAAAAAATTGGAAATGGGATGTTATCCCATACTTAATATCAACGACAATCAGGAGCCCAGGCCCATACGTGTGCTTATTGGTCAAAAGCTAAGGAAAGCCAAGAAAACCAACCAAGATAAGCTACAAGATGCCTTGTCAACGATCTAGACTAAGGGAGGAAAGGACCTGCAGTAGCAGGATATGACCTAGGCAGACATGACTGCCATCAGACAAGGATGATTTTGGTGATTTTGAAAAAGTGGGGTTATTCGTAGAGTCTTTCACACCTTCAAAATTGATTATAGACAACCTCACTAGCGATAAGGGTCATATGGTCGATATTCATTTTGGCAGTCATCCTGAGGTAGAAAAAGAACTTTGGGACATTATCTCAGAGAAACCAGTGGCCGTAGAGCTGGATGACAACACGCTGAAGGAAGATGAGCTCAGAACAAATATGGATGAAGATAAAGGTAAGCTTATCTTTGACAAACCCTTTAGAAACATGACCCAACATTTAAAACCTTTATACATAAAGGTACATATGGAGGGTCGACCCATGAATAGGGTACTAATCGATAATGAGACGGTTATACATATACTCCCATTGTCAATGATGAGAAAACTATTAAAGGTCGATAGTGACCTAGTACCAATAGATGTATCTGTTTGTGGTTTATCAAGGAATGCTACCCGAACCAAAGGAGTCTCCCACTTGAACTACAAGTAAGGAGTTGAACTCAGGTGATAGCTTTCTTTGTAGTTGATACCTCTTCCAATTATAATGCACTATTAGGAAGAGATTGGATACATTTTGAATTGGTGTGTCCCTTCGTCTTTGCATCAATTATTATTATTTTGAAATGATAGTAACTATGTAGAAGACGTACATGTAAATCAGAAACCATTCCTGGCCTCATAAAATAATGTCGAGGCCTACCTTTATGATGACAATATCGGAACAATCAAGTTAGTCAGACAAGACCATGAGGGAAAAACCACCGAGGTTACCGTGTAGAAAACCCGAGAGGATGAGACCTCAATAAGTCAAGAATTCAAAGAGTTGTGCAGAGAACTAGTCAACCCTAGTGTACCGGTAGGGCTAGAAGAATCAGGGCCAAAAACCAAAGGAGACTTGAATGACTAGCCTAAGCAAAGAAAGAGAAGGGGCCATACAAATGGCCATGAAAAGACTGTTAGGATACTTGACAGAGAAAATAGTAGAGATGTATCTTGCCAAATGTACTACATGAGAGTTGTCCCATGAGCATGAAGCCATAGGAGTCGAACAACTGAGAATGACCCCTGCCAAATTAGATGATTTGAAGGTCGAAGTCCAAGATGATTTAAGAGAAATAAATTTGGGTACCACAGATGACCCACGTGTTACGTACATCAGTACTAAGCTTAAGGCATCAAAATTTGAGAAGATCGTTTTGTTTGTGATTACTCAGAAATGCTCGGACTAGAGAAAAGGTTTGTCAAGCATCGGCCGCCTACAAAGGATGACTACGTTCCCTTTCAACAACCACCTCGATGAATGACCAACGAGGTAATCTTCAAGGTCAATGAGGAAATTGAAAGATTGCTGAAGGCAAGGTTCATCTACCCAACCAGGTATGTCAAATGGCTCTCGAACATAGTTCTAGTCGTAAAAAAGAATGGTAAATTAAGAATTTGTATTGACTTCCAAAATCTCAATAATGCTACTCAGAAAGATCAATATTCTATGTCTGTGGATGATTTGCTAGTAGATGGAGCAGCAGGACATCGGATATTATCTTTTATGGATGGACATTCTGGATATAACCAAATTTTTATTACTGAAAAAGACACATAAAACAGCTTTTCGATGTCTAGAATCGATAGGTATGTTCGAAAGGGTGGTTATGCTGGCTTAAAAAATGCTAGGGAAACATACCAATGAACCATAAATTACATTTTCCATGACATGATTGGAAGATTTATGGAAGTATATATCAACGATATAGTGGTGAAATCTCAAGATTTTGATAACCACTTACTCAATCTAGAGAAAGGGTTTCTCAGGATGAGAAAACATTGATTGAAAATGAACCCCCTGAAATGTGTATTCAGAGTAAGTGAGGGTAATTCTTTAGGCTTCCTAGTACATCACCAAGGAATCGAGATAGACCAAAACAAAGCTAAGGCAATTGTTTAGGCTCGACCACTTTCCATAAAGAAGGAAGTACAACGATTTCTTAGAAAAATTAATTTTTTTAGATGTTTTATTTCTAATGTGGTAGGGAAGACAAAAGTGTTTTCATCTATACTGCGAATGAGGGGGAATGAAGAATTCAAATGGAAAGAAGAGCACCAACAAGCCTTCGAGAAAATCAAAGAGTACTTGTCGAATTCACCAGTATAGATGCCGTCAAAAAAAGACAAGCCTTTGAAGTTATACATTTTAGCCACAAACGATTCGATAACAAGCTTATTGGCTCAAGACAATGAAGAAGGACATGAACAGTCAGTGTTCTACCTAAGTCAAATCTTATAAAAAGCCAAATGTAATTACCCAATGAAAGAGAAATTATGTCTAACATTGAACTTTACTTCAATGAAATTATGACATTATCTCCTATCACATGTTGTGTATATCATGGCTCAAACTAATGTAGTAAAATATATGTTGTCATGACCTATGGTAAAGGGTAGAATCGGAAAATGGAGTCTAGCACTCCTGGAGTTCGATCTTATGTATGTCCCACAGAAAGCAGTAAAAGGTCAGGCCTTGGCAGATTTCCTAGCTGATCACCCCTACTACCTTGTTCAAACAAACACGGAGGAAGATTGTATTGGCCTCACACCCTGACAACTATATTTTGATGGGTCTAAAACTGAAAGGGGATCCGAAGTAGGAATAGTAATTGTTTCCCCAAGAGGAATTATCACATAAATGAGTTTTAGGCTCGAAGGAGAATTCACCAACAACTAGGCAGAATATAAAGCCCTCATTTGAGGGTTGTTGATCCTAAACAATTTAGGAGTGAAGTTTCTCGAAGTACTTGGAGATTCACATTTAGTGATAAACCAGGCTTCAGGAGATTATAGATGTATTAGCCCTATGTTGATACTTACAGGGATAAAGTTGAGCAATTGTTAAAGGCATTCAATGATGTCACATTGAAGTGCATACCTCAAAGCCTTAACCATAAGGCCAATTTGATGGCATAAGTTACTTCAAGGTACAAAATGAGTCCTACCTCCCCTGAAGGAAATGATAATGTCACAAGCCTATAGTTTGGATGTGAGAACTCAATCTTAAAAGAAATCTTTAATATTGACGTCATCCCTCCCACCAATGAGAAGAATAAAGAGGATGATTGGAAAGAGCTAATCATTCAGTACCTACAGAACCACAATCGAGGGGGAAATAATTCCTTGAAACTCAAAGCCAGAGGATACATACTTTGGGGTGAACCCCCAGATCTTTTTAAGCGTAGGGCTGATGGTATGTTACTCAAATGTTTGGGAACCGATGAAGCTAAGCTCACAATGGCAGACGTTCACGAAGGAATCTATGGAGCACACCAATCAGGCATAAAATGAGGTGGTTGATCCATCGATATAGCTATTTTTAGCCAACTATTTTACAATACTACATCAGATATGCCCAGGGTTGTGAAACTTTCAACAACATGGGCCAGTGCCCAGGGTACTAGTAACTAACCTACATTCTATCATAAAGCCCTAGCCATTTAGAGGATAGGCTCTTGACATGATAGGAAAAGTCAAGCCAACCTCAATAAAGAAAAATTGTTTCATTTTGGTTGTCATAGATTATTTTACCAAGTGGGTAGAGTATAAGCCATGTCGAGATTTCAATGAGAGAGATGTGATACATTTTATAAAAGAAATGATCATACATCGATTTAGAATTCCCCAATCTATCACGGTTGACCAAGGGCTAATATTCAATGGAGCTCGACGAGAATTTGCTTAAGATTATGGGTTCAAAATATTGAATTCAACCCCATATTACGTCTAGGCAAACTGACAAGGAGATGCAACCAATAAAATTATAAAAAATAATTTGCACAAGATGGTGGACAACAAGGCTTCAAATTGGGATGAATTGTTATCTGATGCTGTTTGGGCATATCGAACGTCAAAAAAATCAAGCACTAGGACTACACCTTATGTACTAGTGTATGTGAACGATGCGATATTACCTTTAAAGATCATTGTACAATCTCTAAGGGTGGCAAACCAAAATCAGTTGAGCCATATTAACTACCAAGATGCCATGATGACTGAAACGGATGATCTTGTTGAGAGACAACTCAAGACTCTTAATTCCAATATTTCTCAAAAGAATAAAGTAGTTGAGGTTTACAACAAGAAGGTAAAAACCAAATCATTCCATGAAGGAGAATTGGTATAGAAAGTCATCTTACCAATAGGAACTAAGGATCCCAGACTAGGTAAATGGTCCCCAACATGGGAAGGACCATTTTTAGTAAGCGAAGTACTAGACGGCAATGCATATAGACTAATGCAGGTTGAGGGACAAAAACATATATGGAGTATTAATGGAAAATACCTAAAAAGGTACAAGCCCTCAATGTGGGAGAAAAAGGTAACCAATATAAAATATTAGAAGTAAGAGGGTTACAAAAGACCAAAACAAGAATACAAAGTAATTGGTCGGAAAGTTCATGAGAAAACAAAAGCTAATAGGGACCACCAGGTGTCAATAACCTAGTCATAATCTTTAAGCTCCGACTCACAAATTAACAGTTCTCCTTCTAAGCATGAAATTTCCTCAGAATGAAGGGAATCTTCTTTCATCGCCTTCTCAAGTTCCATGCTGGAGGTCTATAAATTTTCTTTCAGCTTCTTAAGATGAGCCTCGATCTTTTCAATTTCAGCAACCTGGGCATTGATATTATCCACCAAAGAGGTAACATGTTCGATAGTCGACGATTGTTGAGACAATAGAGCATTGATGCGGGTCCTTAAGTCTTGGCCTTAGACCTCCTTGGTATGCCTCAACTGAAGTTGCTCGTGGGGCTCACTTTGGGAAGAGAGGGCTAAGCGAAGACTAGTTCATTGATCCATAGACAAATAAATAGAATGTTAGAGCAATAAATTGCTGGAGTTAACAAATATGGCATTGATTGTTGGATCCAACAATACAACCGATGGCCCAGTAGCAAAGTAGGATTGAAGCATCACTAGAACTTGATGTAGCTGGTCCAAGGGCAAAGGCGAAGGAGACGAGGATGGAGAAGGCTTTGTAAGCCCTACAGCCCCCAAAGTGAAAAGCTTCTCTCGAGAAAGTAGTTGAGCCAAGCATCCAATGATCTCCAAAGATGGTTGGACGTGAATAGTTGCCAGCAACAATTCTAAAGAGAGATGTTCAACTGGAATCTTCAAAGTCTCAGTCGATGGTGCATTGAACAAGGTATCTTCATGGCCTTTTGATGAAACCATTTCTGAAGAATCTAGAACCAGAGAGGTCAAACTGGCAAAGGGTAGATCCAGGTCCATCACCCCAACTGATGATTCCTCACTAGGTGGAGTGTCGTGGTCTCGAGATGGACCCTCGATTTTTCCTTTATCAGGGGAATGACCTCCATCAGGACCTTTAATTGTTGCCTTATCCTCTGCAGCCTGTCTTGAGGCTTCAGTTTTCTACCTCTCAATATTAGCCTCTACTCATTTCCTTCTTTCTTCTTCTTCTTTTTTTTTATTTCTTCCTCGAGCTTCTTTACTTCTTCCTTCACTTGTCTTTCTCTTTGTTTATCTCTTTTTTTGGCTTCATCAAGCCGTTGCCTTCTCTCTTCTTCTTCTCTTTTTCTCTCTACTTTCCTTGCAAGTTGTCTTTCATCTTCTTCATTTTTCTTTTTTTCCTCATCTTTCTTCTTTTGCTCTTCCGCTTTTCTTTTTCTATCTTCTTCTCATTTCCTATTTCTTTCTTCTTACTTTCTTCCTCTTGCCTCCTCTTCTCATCATTTTTCTTCCTTTCATCTTCTTCCTTCTTTTTATGTTTGTCCTCCTCTATCTTTTTCTCTTCATCCCATTTCCTATCGATTTCTTCAGTTGCTTGTTTGTGTTTTCTTTTTTCCTCTTTTCTTTATTTCTTTTCTTCTTGCTTTCTCTTTTCCCCTTCCTCCCCCTTTATCCTTTTTTTCTTCCATTTTCCTCTCATTACCAGCCTTCTACTTTTGTTCCCATGAATGAGCAAGGTTGTCATTTAGTGCTTTGGTTCATTTTTCTAGTTTGAACCTTTCTCATTTTTTTCTTCATCCACTTTCTTTTGATTTAGGGCTTTGAGTTCGAATTTGGTCATCTTCAAAATCTCTTCTTTCTCCTTGAGCTCTTGACGTAGCTTGTCCTCAATAGATAAGACAATTTCTTTTCTTTTTCTTCTTGTCAGGTCGACCTCTCCCTCGGTCTGGTGTTCAATCTTGGTAACTCGAAAAACTACCATTTGATGCTAGACAATATCCTTCATGGACAAATTTTCGTTGTCTTCTTAACGTCTCAATTTTCTCAGACCACCCTCAGGTTGCTTGTCTAGACAAGATGAAGTTGGAAGGGCAAAAATAGCACGAAGAGGGGCTGCTAGAAAGTTTTCTTCCATTAAACTCTAAAGTTAACAAAATAGAAAGTAATGATAAGGGAAAAGTATAAGAGAATACCTGCTATTAGAGAAGCCTCATAAGGAGGACATAGTCGATCTGTGATCTAATCCAACAGCTCTCAAATACTCTCTAAGAAGCTCGATCACCAAGTGTCAAAAGAGGGTGTCGACTCTAGAATCCCGTGAAAGGATGGGACATAAAGTGACATCACAAATGAGCTATTCTCCTCATGTTCTCAAGGAATAACTCTCTCAAACTAGGAGGATGAGTCTCCCAGGGAGAGTTTAAAGTGAAAATAGGAGGAGTGGGGATACATTGAACAAGTCTGAGTTGTTGAGCACACATGCTAGGATAGTAAGCCTTGACATGATTAGGTTTGTGGAAAACCAGCAGGTCTCGAGAAAATATACAAGATGCCCAGGTCCTTAGGGCTCTGAGCTTAGATTGGGGAGGGTTTGGTTGCCAAAAAAGATATTCAGTAGAGCCAAACTTTAGGTCTCAGAATGGGAGGAAATGAATGTCAGAACGTACCCATTAACCATCAAGGATGACATCAATACACCGGGTGAAAGTGGGAGAAGACAATTTAGGATATCTGGCCTTGAGCTAGTGCTACGCATTACAGAATAAGACTCAAGTCTAGTAATTCAAAGGAATGGGAGACAAACTTGGAAAATAGGCATAAACCCATAACTGAACTAGCCATAATGGCCCATTGATCAAGTTAGAGAATCTCTCTCGAGTTAAGGACCAAAGTGATCTATAAAGAATAGCAAGCAGAAAACGGTCTAGGGCTAATCGACGGTTCGAGGCCAAAGTTGTAGCAACAGGGACATACCCCAAAGTGATCCTCTTCAAGGATGAACAAACCATGAACTTACATAGCCAGTAGAGATAGAAGGAACATTATTCTTGGAAAGTGACTACACTGCTAGGTCTGCCCATCTCATGGGTAAGAAAAGTAATGTAAGAAAGATAACAAAACTCTGAAGGACAGTTAAAAGAAGATTGAGAAGAATTAAAAAAAATAGGGAGAATAACATCGCCATCGATAGGAATGTTAAGAAAATGATAAATGTCAGGTAATGTAACTGATATAGGACCCTCTAGGAGTAAGAAACACTTTGAGTTAGGAGACCAGAACATTAGAAAGGCAAAAAAAGGGATTGGTTGAAAGGTATAAATGATTTAGAAGATAAAATGGCTCTGGTAAGGCCAAGCTTCTCCCATTTCTTCTACTTTTGGGAAAACATGCAATCCACCCAGTTGGCCCAAGAACGGTTAGATTTGTACTAGGAGCAAGACTCAATATTCTTTTCCCATTCACCCCAGTCAATGTTTTCAGTATAAAACAAGGGAGCTCCATGAATGTTGACTGGGAAATAGTGAGGCATTTGCAGTGGAGTCTCCTTCAGAAAAGCAGGACCTAGACCATAATGAGGGATATCAGAGCTTGAAGAAGTAACTTCATAAGGAAGCTCAATAAGAACTGTCATAGACATGGCTTGGTTACATACACTCAAAATACACAGCCTTTTTGTCGCAACCAAAGCGGTATCAGTTTCAACAATAGGGACCTCCCCTTCTTCCCTCTACTCGGTAGGAGAGGAAGGTTCTACAAATTCAATGTCAATAGGAGTGATTTGCTTCACCCAGGCCATAAAATGACGATTGAAGGAGAAAGATTAAACATAATGGAAGAAGAAGATGAATAAACTCAGGGCAAAGAAAACACCAATAAAAATGGCATTGATTGAAGCAAAAGCGGCATTTATAGGAGACAGCTGATGTGATAGAATTAGTACTTAAAAACGGTGAGAGATCAACACATGTCTGGTTAGGATTCAAACTAGACACATTCGGGGGCATTTGTTAACACATATTTTGAAATCTGTCATTCAGTGGAAGACATGTGAAAACTAAGTGACAGCATAACAAGTGGTTATGAAACAAGCCATGTTGGACAGAAGATGAAGCGAATAGGGCACCCCACCATCATCACATTGATAAATGCATGACTCAGTCAGCAAGCAAGATGACCCACGATTCAAACTAAAAAACAGTTAGATAATGAATGTGGAGAAGAAAATATGGCGTCATGGACAAACTTCTATAAATAAAAAAGGAAGCAGCGAATGAAAGACTTGTTTATAACCGCCTGTCATGCTATCATTGTTTGTAGAATCAGATTCAATGAAGCTCTTCTAAGAAAAGGGGATCAACTAATCTATCTTGTTCACAGAACCAGATTCAACGAAGCTCTTCCAAAGAGAAGGGCATCGGCTAATTTAACTTGTTCATGAAACCATATTCAACGAAGTTCTTCCAAGAGAAGAGTATCGGCTAATCTGTTATATTTGAAGAATCTGATTCAACGAAGTCTTCCCATTTCAAAGGATAGATGGCGACTAATCTGTTGTTCAAAGGTATCTCTGTAACCAACATTGTACTTTGTATTTTCAATTCAGTAAAATTTCCTTTCTACTATCAATTTGGGTGTTATTGTCTGTTGTAAAAGTCCTCGGTCTAGAGGCATTACCGAACTTGAAACCCCTTTTGATAACCTGAATTGGAAAAACAAATACACTTGTTAATTCTAGACAAAAGAATTTTTGTTGACCACGAACAATGATATTATTTGATATCTATCTTCCTTTCAAGAAAGCCCCTTGATTTTCTAAAATCATTTTATTTAATATATTTTTTAATCCATTAGTTAGTACTTTTGATATAATTTTCTATAATACATTACAAAGATTTATTGGTCTAAATTGGGTTATGTTAATTTTTAGGATTAAGGCTATTGTTGAAATATATTAAGGATATTAATTGTAGCCTCTCCTAAAACCAGAGAGATGGTTAATTACTTTATTTAAGATGGGTATCAGAGCAGGTTTTAGGTCACAAGTTCAAATCTCCTCGTGAATACAATTATTCTCTTGGACTCTTTGTGCACATGTATGCACGTTCTATGGACTCGCATTAGCTCCCCCGTGTTCATTGTCCAAGAGTGTCCCTCTTAAGGG
>JAOXJP010049516.1:0-16078 GCA_025762735.1 Platanus orientalis
CACTTTCACTTTCACTGCTGGAGTCATTTTGAGTGAAAGCAATAAATGCAACTACTCCTTTTGATGAATCCTCATCAGACCTAGATGATTCTTTATCTGAATCATCAGTGTTGTCATCCCATGTGGCAGCTATGAACTTCTTGTGTTTGCCCTTAGATTTAGATTTCTTATTGGCACACTCAGAAGCAAAGTGACAACGTCCTTTGCATTCATATCAAATGACTTCATCCTTGGAGATCTCTTTTCTCCTAGAAGAATCCTTGGGGTTTCTAGAGGAAAATTTTCTCCTAAGATTTTTTGCATTCCTTTTATAAAATTTTCTAAACCCTATTGTGATGAAGGCCATCTCGTCATTGGAATTCTCTTTCGAACTTGACAACTCTTTGGCTTTGAGTGCAATTCCTTTCTTCTTGATATTTGGTTTGAAGGTCATCTCAAATGTCTGAAGTGACCCAACGAGTTCTTCTACTATTAAGGTATCAATATCTTTGCTTTCTTCTATAGCAGTTACTTTGGGTCTAAATCTTTCTAGGAGTGATCTAAGAATTTTCTTTATAATCACATCAGATTTCAGTGGGTCTCCAAGTCCTGCTCTAGAGTTAACTAAATCTTGAAGTTTAGTATAGAAGTCGATGAACTATTCATCTTCTGCCATTTTAAGTTCCTCGAGCTTCGTGGTAAGCATTTGAAGTTTCAACTTTTTAACCACACTGGTACCTTCATGGGTTACTTCTAGTACATCCCATGCTTCCTTAACCAAAGTGAGTGAGAATATCTACCTAAACTCATTCTGGAGCACTACGCAAAAAATGGTATTCAATGACTTATAGTTTGCAATGTGGGCTTTCTTTATAGTCTCATCCCACTGTACTTTCGGTGTTGTCGGTCTTTTCCAACTTTGTTAGATAGACATCCACACAGACAAGTCCATGGCTTGAAGGAATGTACTCATCTGTATTTTCTAGTATGGATAGTTATTTCCATTGAAGAATGGGGGTTTTGTGGTTAAGTAAGCTTCTTCTAGGTTGGCCATCTAGTGTTTTCTACTCTAGAAGTTCTTCAATCTTACTACTCTAGTGGTGAAATTGTTTGTGAGCATCATTTCTCTGATACAAATTGAAAGTCCAGTAAAGATCCTAGAGGGGGTGAATAAGATAATTCAAATTTTAATTCTTTTTTTCTTAATTTACTTAATCTTGCTTAATTTTAGCAAAACACTTTTGACAAGCAAATTAAATATCTATGAACCAATCATAGACCACGAGGTTCTGTCATACACTATAGTGTTACCTATAACAGAGCGGCGATAGGGCTGATAGATTCCCTACACTTAATTTTTCAAGTCCTTTTAGTTCTAAGCGTTATGTGCACAATTACAATGGATAATCAATTAATGTAATAAAATAGATGCAACAATCTCACGACAAACATCAAGTACACAACACAACAAATTATAGTGGTTCAGCATAAGGCCTACATCCACTTTCAAAAGCTCACATTGAGGTATATAATTTTATTAAGATTGAATCAACTACAATCAAGACTAAAATTAAATATGGCATATCTACTACACTCGGTTTCTCTGGCTATTGCAATCTACACTTCTGATGTCTCCAGCGGAAATGCCAATCTACACTATCAGTGTCTCTGGTGATAGTGCTGGGTCTATTTCTAATGTCTCTAGCAAGAATGATGTACACCTTCGACGAGGTGTTAAAGTCTACATTACTAGTGTCTTCGACAGTAGTGCCAAACTCTCAGTGTCTCTAGTGAGAGTAATAACAAATGAATATTAAATTTAATCTATTATAACATACCTCTTTAAAGGTTGATGTTGATATACACAGTGTGGGATCGTTCCTTTTTGAGCAAGATGTAACTTTTGAATCTCATTCGAGTTTCCAATGGAATAACTCTTGACGTCACCTCTAAAGATATGTCTTAACAAGAGCAAGGAGGCAGTTTTGAATCGGCCTCTCTCCTATCTTAGTCTAGGGAGTTATGAGAACTTTAATGGAGACTGAAATCTTTCTCGGAACTTTGGTGAAGATTAGAGCAGCGTTTTTCTTCAAAAATATTCGAAAGCATTCTCTTCACTTTTTGACACACCCTAATTTATAAAGGGCTTAGGACTTGTTGTCCATTGGATGGAAATCATCTATAATGGTTCCTTTTGATCCCCATTCATTATTTTCCATTTTTGCAAGATTTTATAACCGTTAGACTTGTTTCTGGTGAGTTTTGTCACTTTGGATCGATCCAGAGTTTTGTCACTTTGGATCGATCCTGGATCGATCCAAAGTACTAATTTCTTAGAAAAACACACCCGAGAACCTCTGGTTCAATCCTGGATTATTCCAAATTATTTGGATCGAACCAGAAGATTTGGATCGATCTTATTATCCTGTAACGCCCTAAATTTGTACTTTGAGGGCTCTAAAGACTTTGGGATTGTTCCTCCATGGTTTGGGAAGGTTCATAGGTCTTCAAACCCCTTCCTTGGACCTTCAACTCACATACCTTACCTATTTTACCTTTTGATCTTGAAATGGTTTGTGAATGCTTTGGGGTGCCTTGTGTGCTTCTGGCTAGCTTTCCATAAGGTCGTCTTGTAGCTTGCAACCATGATTCTCTTAGACTATGACATGACTCCACACACACCCTAGTCTATACATTGCTATATTTTATAGTTCATGAAATTTATGACACTTTACATTAACAATAGGGATTATAACTACCTCAGCCCCTTTTCTCATAAGCTCTTATGTGTA
The DNA here is from genome assembly GCA_025762735.1 of Platanus orientalis. Taxonomy (NCBI): domain Eukaryota; kingdom Viridiplantae; phylum Streptophyta; class Magnoliopsida; order Proteales; family Platanaceae; genus Platanus; species Platanus orientalis. The sequence goes on from JAOXJP010049516.1 coordinate 2,772, forward strand.
AGACTCCTTATAATCCATCGACTCTCTCCCTGTATCCGAAGAGACTCTGTCCTCCCTCATATAGGCGATTGTCAAAATAATACACCTATCTCTCTACCTTCTCTAGGTGCTTTATCCACCATTTGGACCGGCATCTTAGTCTCTATATGAAAATGGGCTCTATCCCCACCTCCATGAGATTCATCATTGACTCCCTTCCTTTATCTCCCATTATTCCATATTTTACTCTTTTAATTGCAAGAGAATCTCTTTCTATAAGATCACCCATGTCTGCCAGCTTTCCTTCAGAAGGCTATCACTCTCTGGTGACTATGAAGTGGCATTCCTTATTGCCCCTCTCATCGCTCCACTTATCTTGCTCACACCTGCCCTAAGTAGGAGTTATCTTTGTCTCAATTATAAAAAATCAATCCAAAATCTCATCTTAAGACTTCCACATGTTTGAACCAATCTGGTTGAACCAAACCCATGAATTTGTAATTCAAGTACAATCCTCTTGCCAATTCTTCTAATGAAATTTACCTCTCAAAACTATAACAGATGTCTATTAAATTCATGGGAAAATCAAAAAGTCAAAATTCAATTATACTCCTATCACTGACTTAGGGGGTAACCACTTCTATGGTACTCTTGTGCGAGCCCGTGAGTGTTACATTTCTTAGAATCATGATCAACAGAGTTCTAGAGGAAAGCTTACCCACCTCAATAGTTTTCCTCTTCTTCCAACCATACCCTTGTTTTACAAGCTTGAAAATCTTGGTTAATTGTGGATGAGGCCCACCCCCTCCATCCCCTTCTAAAAAGTTTAATATCTATAAGGGGGAAAATCTCAATTAAATAAATGATTTATTCTAAACTCTAACAAGATTAATTTTCTCTGTAATATTGTAGGATCCTTCTGGCAATTTGCATACTTCCTACAATTTGAGTTGTAGTATTCTCTGGTATCTCTCATGCACAACCATATTGATACCAATGGGTTTCTTTGCAACTCATCTCAACAAAGTCAACAAATCACCCATCCAAGGAATCACTTTCAATTCAACATATCCTCTAGCTCTCTCCCCTTTTACATGGAAAGAGGTTAATCTAACTACGTAAATTGAACCTCCTGATCTCACTTACAATTAATCAAAATCCAACTTTCCAATACCAGATCATATGAATTTATTACATCATTATGCTTTTATATATTTTAAAAACTTTCATGGACATGAATCTAGGTAATAGTCTTAAGATTCTGGGGGCAAATCCCTTTTGTTTATTCTATGCCTTTTGATGAATATACTTTGTCTTTCAAGTATTTTAAAACCATCATAACAATTCTACAATTTTGGGGCAGCTAGTAAGATTAAACAAGCAAGACATTCTGGAAAAGGGATCTCACCCTCAGGCAACTATGGCAACTGAGCATTTTCCCAGACCCTCCTCAGACACCTTTATCATGGAAGCTTTAGAATCATCAAGGGAACCAACATACATAACCAGTAGCTCCCAAGACATTCCCTCCTCCCACATTTCCTTTCCATCCATGTACTGAGACCAGAATACTCTCCATACTACTAAAGCCAAAATGATCCGTCCATAGGGTAATGGGCGAGGGAGAAAAGTTGGAGGCAACTTATTCCCCCAATATAGATTGCTAAAATTTATACTCTGGGGGGCACCTTTTGAATAAACTTTAGATCCCAAAACTCACAAAATACGATGGACGAAGATGTCCCCACACACGTTTATAGACCTATTGGAATGAAATGTTCTAACTTGGCAAAGACGATGGACTCCCCATCCATCATTTCTCACAAAGCCTAGATGGCCACACACTTAGATGTTTCATAAAACTAGAGAGGGGCAAGCTCTGGACTAGAAAGACTTATCACAAGTCTTTCTAGAGCATTTCAAGATCAATTTAGACTTCTTTCCTCTAAGGTCAGGTCTGGAAAAGATAATACCTGAACCATATGAAAACATTCGAGAGTATAGTCTCCAATGGAGAATTTTAGCTTCTACACTTGAAAGGCCTTTAGAAGAGGTTGACATGACATCAACTTTCTTAAAAACCCTGGGCTCTACATATGAGACATTGGCCTAAACATGCAATGAATTTGCATCAATGATAAATGCTCAATCTAGCATTGAGCATGCCATATGGAAAAGTTGGATCCAGGTGATCTAGGTACCCTTGAGAACTACACGAAAAGAGTTGGAGCTTCTTCTAGCTACATCTCTCTCACCCATGGCCTAAGTGGCTCCATCCAGCCTGCACCATCAATATCATAGACCTCCATTACCTACTCAATACACTCATACCTACAACATTATTTCAACAACACAAATCCAACCTCTACCACCTAAAAAGGAAAGGTGCAGACCTTACTCCCCTTGCTACAAAGGGGTTAAGAGAAACCTCACACCTTTGCCTCATCCCATCAATCATATATTGATTGACTTAGTCAACTAAGGACATCTCTAGTTATTTTCTCTAGGGCAGCCACCCAGTCCTCTTCCAAAGACATAATCCGAAGAAATATTGCATCTACCATACAAGCTTCGAACATTCCATGGGTAGGTGTTTCTCATTAAAGCGTGCCATTCAAAACCCCATTGACTAGGGGACCATCGACATCAGTGAGATAGGATGACCTTTAAGACTTTAAAGACTTTGTAAACCTATCTATTTCTCTTTTTTTATAAACAATGTACAGAGTGAACTACGAATTTGCTGGATCCTAACCTTTATGTTAGGTACATAGGCAACTTTTGAATCATCCTTCGTACTCTAAGTGTAGAACCTTTTATATAAATAAAATATTTTCCCCAAAACACAGCTCCATATATTGATAAGAGAGCCTTCACATAGGGCCAAGCCTCAGTTTGCCAAAGTTGTATGAGGAAGAGATCATGATCACAGATGTAAGTTCTCACAGAGATCCTACTTTAAATGCTGCCTCAAAACAAACAACTTAATTAATAACTCAACATATTTTAAGCATATTATGTTTGGAAAAGCACACCTTTATCAAACTCCATCTTTCAAAATTATTTCATAACTTTGTAAAGCTTCATGTTTTCAAATACACTATTTTTTAAATCCATACATGACTTCTTACACATTGTATTTCTCCTATTTTCGGATTCCCTCTGGATGAATGGATTTCAAAAAAAATATTATACTCATAACGTGCTTGCAATGCATGCCATGCTTTTGCCTCTAGGAGCACCAATTTTACAAAATGGAATGCTCCACAGGGTTTCCCCTCTTCAAAACTTCTTCATCGCTTCATGCACATATTTTCAAAATGTTTTCCCAAACCCAAAGGGATCCTTTTTAACTACTAACAAGTGGCTAAATTTCCAAAAAGCCTCCCAAAGGAGCCCATTGAAATAAAAGAAATTTAACCTAAAGGTAAGAATTTGATTTTCTAAAGAGTCATGGATGTGTTGATGTCAGTCCCTAAGTGGATTCTGGTTAAGCAAGAAGCCCAATCACCCGATGAAGTCTGGAAAGTAAGCTTATGTATGTATGATGTCATCAAAAATTTTCCCTGAGGATATAACAAATTAATGACAGAGCATGAGATTGAACCCCCTAAAGACAGACATCATTTTGAAAATTTGGCCACATCCAACAAGCAACATCCGCCATATACCGCGGAACATTTTGTTGAGACACATCCAAGATGTCTTAAATGGCAATCATAGTGCATAAATTATGTAAAACCTAGTCTTGGTGAAAACTTGCAACGGCGCCAAAAGCAAAAAAGGGGGGGAGGCAAAGCAAATAAATGAGAAATCTCAGTCTTGGTGAAAACATGTAAAGGCGCCAAGGGAAAAAAAGGGAACAAAACAAACCCAATCTCAAGAAAAACCCAAGAGGGCCTTTGGGGAAAAAAGGAAAAAAAAATTGTCTATCCAAGCATCTTCCCTTCATGAAAAACTCTAGCAGTCAACAATGTACTCCCAATGCTCTATTCTAACAACCAATGATGTATGCTCTAATCCAGCAGCCACCAACATGCTCGTATTGTGCCACAACAACAGCCAATAATGTGCTCAATGCTCCACTTTGCAGCCGACAACATGCTCCTAATGCTCATAGAAAGGATAGGAGGCCATCTTTGGCCAACCAGTTTCCTAAAATGACCCATATATAATTTTCCACTGGTTAAACACTTTGGGCGAAAATACAAAGCCTTTTTCTTTCTAAACATGATACTCTCTGTGCGTCAAACCCATGTCAAGTATCATCTTAATTGTTCATTGAAATAAGGAAAGGTCATTTTTGGCTAATTAGAATCCTCAAAATGACCCATTCAAAGCTTTTCACTAGTCAACCATTTTGAGCCAACAATAAAGGCTTCTTTTTCTGAACCACAACTCCCTTGATTATTCAACAACATTTAGCAAATCTTGATTCACTTCCATAGCAGCCTACTATGACATCAATTGCTAGAACCTCAGTTGTATAACTTCAATCTATCAGAATGATAGACCCACTCCATCTTTCAACCCATTTCATGTACAATTGGAAAGGTACTCATGAATACAATTCAGCATGTTCAAGTAGTCATCACTATTGACTCATTCTTGTGGAATAGACTACTCTTCATAAAAAGCCTTCATCGAATCTCTCCTATTGCGGTAGTCACCATCAAGGGAAACCTCCTCAACAAAAAGAAAGAAAAAATGAAAAAAAAAAGAGAAGTAAAAAAAAAAAAGCAAAAAAGAGAGAGGATGATTTTCCACTCAGCCATTTCATTACAAAAGCTACCCTCAATATTAAACGTTCAAACTCAAAAGATGAAAGAAGTATTTACCAATGCACTATGCTTGACTTCATCCCTACACTAGGGTACGTAGACAACTTGAATAAGGTTCAGTCATATTTTGCAAGTACTTACACATTTTGCAACCTTGAACAATCATCATATCTTTCATGCCTTTCAAATTACTCCCATCCATGGACAGTCAAGAGTCATCTTATGATGTTGAACAATAAAAAACCCAATGAATATGTTACAACTTCAAGCCTATTATTCAATTTCATTGGTATCCATGTCTTAAGCCACATTTTGTCCTGCAGTTCAAGACCTCCCTTCATCAGTGAACATTTAAGATTAAACTTGACAATTAATAATTATTTTGGGTCTTTTACCGCTTTCATTCAAACCTAAAAACCTAAGCCGTATTTTAGCCCATAAATGAAGCCCTCCTTGATCATGGAGCGAACAAGGGCATAACCATTGGTAACAAAAGTTCAAAAAGCACAGTTAATAATTGACAGCATGGCCAGTTCAGACATTCAATGCCACTTAAAGAAGAACCAGGTCCAAGGGCTGGCACCAATGCAAACACAACAGAGTTTTGCGGGCACAGCTTTCGAATCCCATGCTCAACCAATAAATCTGAAAACTCATTGCAACATATCACATGACATCATATCTGGGCAAAACAAACCAACATAGACTTCATGAGGTAATAGGGATCCAGATTGGGCTTCCTGTAACAACCACCTCCACCATTGGACTAAAAACGACACAAACATGACCTTTTGTCATCCAAAGCAATCAGATGATGATTCATCACTCTCGTCAAAGTTCTCCTGTGACAAAGCAGTCAGATGATACGTCATATCCCAGCAAAGCCCATAATCACAACAAGTTCATCACCCAATAAAGCCCAAAATCACGGCAAGTTCACCTCATAGCAAAGCCCATAATCATTGCAAGTTCATCACCTAACAAAGCCCATAATCATGGCAAGTTCATCTCCCAGTAAAGCCCATAATCACAACAAGTTAATTTCCTAGCAAAGCCCATAATCATGGCAACTTTATCTCAAATTAGAAATGATATGTCTTTCATTTATGACCTTGTTAATTTCAGGCCGCATGAAGGTTTGGTGAGGACACTACATCTTGCCTCACAAGAAATAGCCACAACCTTCGACATAGTTGATCATCTACTCAAGAATAGACAAGTGTTGTCTTTGTCATATAACTTATGTATTATCATTTTCATGACTTAAACCCATAAAGGCCAACATGAATAATAGATAGCACTCTCAAGTTCAAGTTCAAGTTCAAATTCAAATTCAAGTTTCAAGTTCAAGTTCAAATGCATATTCAGCCTATGTATTATCTTTTCCATGATGTAAGTCCATAAAGACCTCATGAATAATATGTAGCATTTCCAAGTAGCCTATGTATGATCATATTCATGACGTAAGTCTGTAAAGGCCACATGAATAATATGTAGCATTCTCAGCCAATCTATGTATTATCACTTTCATGACATAACTCCGTAAAGGTCAACATGAATAATATGTAGCACCCTCAAGTTCAAGTTCAAATTTAAATTCAAGTTCAAATTCAAATTTAAATTCAAGTTCAAGTTCAAGTTCAAGTTTAAGTTCAATTGCATCTCTGGCTAGTTTATCTCGGAGACCTTTAAATTTAAGTTCAATTGTACTCTCTGGTTAATTTATGCCAGAGACCTTCAAGTTCAAGTTTAAGTTCAAGTTTAAATTCAATTACATCTCTTGTCAATTCATCCCAAAAACTTCAGTCATCATCTTACAAGCACTTATTTGGTTAATTTCTCATGAATCAATTGACTCTAGCAAAGGACATTAAACATATTTCTCAACTCAGACATAATCTTCTAATCACCAATAAGATTTTCACATGAAATAGCAAAGAACATTCAAATGCGGGGTCATTGAAAGGGAGGCAAAGTGGCATTTAGCCAACAACTAACATTGCTACAATTCTCTGTTTTCATCAACATTTTCAACATACAATCTCAAGTTATCTACATTCATGACATCACAATCAGTTTTAATTGATCATAAGACATACTCAGAAACAACAAAGCAACTATATGTTTGACTATTCTTATACAATTTGTGATATTCTACTAACTTTGTCAGATTTTTAGACTTTAGATTGTTTGCATGATATATAGCTTTTGCATGATCGGTTTTTTGCAATGTTTTTAAGCAGTTGCACCCTAAGTTGATGACTTACATGTCTCTCGACGCAATGCATATGCTAACATCAACACCCCAGAAGCTAGAGAAAATACTAATTTCTTACATATAACTCAAGGATAGCCTATCTTTTCAAAGACAAAGAGAGTTTCTCTATCAATTGATATCCATTTCAAAATTTGGATTAAAGGTATTTACAAAATGCTGAAAGAGTTGACTCTCAACAGAAGAAGGAATTTCGAAAGTAAATTCTTTTCAAAACCCTAATCTACAAAATCAAGAACCAACTTCAGCCCAACATTACTTTCCAACCAAAATTGTCTATGTTTCAAAACCACCCACCTAACATCCATGAGTTACATGCAAGAAAGAGGTATAGTCTCACCAAAGTCAAAATTAGGGTACTTCATTCTTTGATATGAATGGAAAAACCACACATACCAAAAGGGGGCATCTGTAAGCACCTAAATTTTGACTCTGGTCATCTAATGGTACGGAAGAACATCAAAGCAGCACTTAGGCATCAAGACTCTAGGCAACCCTAGTTTAGAGAGAGAAACCTGGACTCTAGGAGGTTAGGCATCTCTTGTGAAGTTTTCCCCAGATATTTCGGTCACAAAAACCATCACCCGTATCATATCATGTGCAGTACACCCAAAAGATCAGCTAAAATACACTATTTATGGTCATACCTAGATTCTCCAAGAAGCATCAATGGGATTATGAGGCTCCACATTTAAGACTTTTAAATATATTGCCTTCAATTTCTCCAGTCTTCGTAAGTCTTCCCGTAAAGAAGCATCATAGGTGGAAAAATTACCATGTTACCCATTTTCCTTCAAATTTACCCCTGAATCCTTAGAAAACATCTGAAGCTTCTCCAATTATTTAAATCATGTCATGTCAATTCCTGTGGCTCTAACACTCTCAAGAATCCAATACTCTATGGCCCACCAACTTTTCACCATGGACCCCACCTGATCACAATCTTCGTCATAGCCAAAATACAACATTTCCTAAGTTTATTGCATCATGGGTCTCTATTCAAACTCATTCCGTAACTTAATTCTAACCACACCAATGCTACTAGAATGTTCAAGAAACTTGAAAACTACTATCTATTTACAACCAATAGAGCTTGGAAGGTCAAAAAGCAAACTCGGGCAGACACCTAACTGGGTTCTCTACGGGTCTAATTTTCCTCGAAAAAGACAGTTTTTCATGTTTCTTCTAGCATACATATCTTATAAACTTGTCATTTACAACAACACCTTTAGTGATCCAACCCACACATATTTCGTGAAGATTTTGGTAGATAATTTTTCATCTTGCCCTTCTTAAAGTTCAATGAAGTTTTTTCCAGATTTATCAGAAATTGGACTTTTGATAGTTTGTAGATGTCAGATCACAAATTTGGTTTCCGTAGGGACTAAGTAAAAAAAATGAATGTGGACCTTTTTTAAGAATCTTTCTCTATTGCATCATTAATCCAAATCCCAAATTACTGCATTATCAATCTAATCGTTTTTCAAAATTAATGCATCATTAATTAGCCTTGCCATGTGGCCACCTCTCATTAGCCTATATAATGTCACATGGATTCAATCCATGTATACAAGCACAAACTCATCTCAACTTTTGACCAAACAATAACAAATGCATCCTAACCCTAGATTGTTTTCAACCAATCAAAGGAGTCATTGTGTGGATAAACCTCTCCCATTGGTTCATCTCATCAATACATGTGAACAAACACACATGCGTCCTAGCCCTTAATCCCTTTAATCTCAAGACTCAATCCTCGCCCTCCCCTCAATCATACTTTGGCTATAAATAACCCCAAATTCGTGCTCATGATGACTGGAGAAAAATTACAAGAGTGAAAGAAGAGGAAGAGCCTAAGTTCGAGCCCTAATCCCCCAAACACAAGGTAAGCCTTAACCTTATTTATCTTAGGTTTTAGGATTCATTTAGTTCTTTTTTAATACTGCTTTCATGTTTCAAATATGTCATTTAGATAGTCTTAAATTTGGGTTACACAGTAGAGACAAAACTATCTCTACTGCATGTTTATTTCTGACCTCTAGCTAGTCCAAATTTTTTTCTGATTTTGTACTTAGCCAAATCAGCTCAAGTTGTAATGGTAGGCACCTGGAATGGTAGCCTACCTATGATAAAAATTTGGTAAATTTTATAGTAGGTTTGGGTGTTGGAACAGTCTCCCTAATTCTGCCCTAAAAATTGATTTTGTGTTCCTTCTTTACCCGCCTACAGTGCAAGATTTTTGTTAATTTTTTTAGTTTAATTTTTGCTATGATTTTTGGATACAATACAGTTAAGAGGGTCCCCTACCACCATAAAAAATTTCAGAATTTTCCAACACTGGTAAGGGACCTAAATGTCTAAGGAAAGGTTGTTGAATTTTGGCCCAGGCTTAAAGCTTGAATTTTAAAGTGAATTAAAATTCAAACGTCAGAAATTTAGTCATTGAAATGATGATCAGGTGTTAGAATAAACCTATGCTTATTTTACATTGTTGGAAATATCTTTCTCTTAGCTTTCCAATTGACTGACCAAGCTCAATTTGGAGCTCTGTGGAGAGAGATATGGCCTTTAGAGTGCCCTATCTACACCTGTTAAAATTCAGGTGTTGACAGCAAATTCAAGTGTCAGTTCACATTCAGGCGTTAGACAAAACCTATGCTCATTATATATGGTTGAAAATATCTTTCTCTCAGCTTTCCAAATTAACTGACCACACCCAATTTGGAGCTCTATGGAGAGAGATATAGCTTGTAGAGTGTGGATTGTCCAAGCTAGATGCCTAAATTTTAACCTGTTAAAAATTCATTTATTGGTAGCAAATCCAGGCATCAGCTCACATTCAGGCATTATCCAAAACCAATGCTCATTATATATGATTGGAAAGATCTTTCTCTCATCTTTCCAAATTGTTTGACCACACTCAATTTGGAGTTTTGTGGAGAGAGATATGGCCTTTGGGGAGCATATTGTCTAGGCTTGACGCCTGAATTTTAACCTATTAAAATCCAGGCGTTGGTACCAAATATATGCATTGGGATCTATGACCCACCACAGTGAACCATTCCTTGTCTAAGCTTATACACAAGCAAATGACAGCTTGGAATCCATCCCTATGCTTAGGCACCTCTGTGGACCCTGTTTTCATCTCAACACATGAATTTTAATTCAAGTGTTGAGAGGAATTTCAAGCAACGGGATGAATTTTAGGCATCAGGTCTGTGTTAAAAATCACCTTTTTAAAATGTTTTGCTTTTTTGTTTTGGGCTTAGGATAAAGACCATGGACCACAGAGGGTGCCCACCCCTATCTATAACTATTTACACTTTTGGAACCAACACAAGGGACCCAAAACCGAAGGTCAGTTGTTGGCTTCCAGTAATTGACTCCTGAATTTCACTATAAATTAAATTCAGGCATTAAAAATCCAAACATTAAAATAAAATTTAGGTGTTAAGCCTGTGAAAGACAAATGAAATCCATCTTTTATTTTCAGCTCAATTTCATTCCTTAATTTTTGTTTATCACGCTTTCCATCTTATCTTCAAACCATTTCATTCTATAGACATAATCTAGGGAACCCATCATTGCAAATACCTTTTTTAGCTTCCAAACAATCATAATAAGTTTGACTATATGCTTGTAAATACCAAGTGTATCTGATACCAAAACTTTACCTAGGAGACAACGACAGTGTCATGGTTGCTATGTCAACACGGTTAAGTCGAGTCGCCTTATCCAATCACTACCGTTCAACCTATCATGACCTTTTACAGTCTCCACCCTACCTTTGGGTCATGTCGCAGTGGTTCATGACTCGAAGACCTTAGGACTTGACTATAGCCCAACTAGGTCTTAAAATAAACTTACATTGGTACAACATAGTCCCAACCCCATTTCACTAACTTGATCACATTTTGCAGCAACAAAGAGTACTCTGTAAGTATAAGAATAACCCAAAATGAACCTACCCTGAATCACTCTCACAGTTAGATGTACTTGACTACCAAGATTTGCACACACAACAAACCTCCAAAACCACATATAGTTTGATCCTGACAAAACCTTAGGAACACCTGAACCACACAAGATCGGGTATGTAGGTAGGTGTAACTATAATGATCACACCATGGAGGTGGTCCAAACCAATAACTTAATATTTAACAGGCACAAAACCCTATAACACTTCATAACATACATATTACAAGAAGCCACCCTAAAAAGGTGGGTGGTTGGGGTGCATAACACCTTCTCCAACCGCAACAAAATAACTTATCATACTCTTTAGAGAACCAGAAAAGTATTAGAAGTTAACCCTCTAGACCTCAGGGTCTAGACTTCCTTTCTCCCAAGAAAGGAAGCTGATATCCAACTCCATCAGAAAACCCAAGCTGCTGACGACTCCTAAAAACCCATGTGATCAAACCTTGACATCCCTTTAATGAATCATCATTTCTTTCAATTAAATAACCAATAAAACACCAAAGTTGCCATAGCTGGTGAAGTGGGTGTAGAAGCCGAAAAGGGGACCTGGGAGAGGTGTGAGCCTCCCCCTGTGTTTTACCCGATTGCCCCATAGCAAGGATACTCTTTCAAAATATTCTAGAAAGGAACTTAGTCACGTGGAACTCATTGATTTGTGGGTACTCCCAAAATGGTTCTCCACGCCAGGCATTTGAAATTTTTAAGGAGATGCATATGTTGAATTTTAGATTTGATAGGTTCACCATTTCAGGTGTATTTTCTGCTTACACCCCGATTAGTGCTTTAAATCTAGGGGACTGGGTTAGGAAAATTGCTGAGAAGAACAAAATTTGTGATGTCTTTATGGACATTGCTTTGATTGACATGTATGCCAAATGTGGATTGATATCAATGGCAAGGGAAGTTTTTATTAGATGCCTCAAAGGAGTGTTGCTACATGGAATGCCATTCTCTTAGGGTATGCATCCCATGGGGAAGCTCAATGCACATTAGATCTCTTCTATGAAATGCAGAAATCAGGTGCTAGACCAGATTCAATCACCTTTTATAAATGTAATGTTGTCAATTACATGAGTAGGAAAATACATGGGTTGATAGAATAGGGCTTGACATGTTCAAGTTAGAATCTAGGAGGTTTTTATGTTTCTTATGCATGGAGAACATCTTCAAAGGATAAGGAAGCAAACTAGGATCATGCAAGGACCGGAGCGACACGTTCACATCACATCCATGTCCCTCCACATTCAAAGAAGGTAAAGAGGGTAAGTATTCACTTAGAGACCCTCGGAGCTCCCCAACACACCTCCCAAGTGGTTGGAGATTTCCTTAGAAGTAATCTGAAAAAAATAAAATAAGGGAAGGTGGAGTGCTCCAAGTGAGTTGGAGCACTCTAAAGTGGTGGAGCTCTCTAACCAAATTGAGAGTTGCATACTCATTAGTTTGGAGCACTCCACCAACTCTCAGGTTTTCCAAACCTATAGAGTTTTCTCCTAATAGAGCACTCCAACTTTCCAGAGTGCTCCAACAGCTCCAATCTGGGCAAAAAAATTTAATTTTGAAATGTGAACACTAGATAATTTTCCCATTTTAGATGATGCTCATCAAAGGGTTGTAGTGAGCCATGACCTATATAAAAGAGCATTTTTAATCTTCCAAAACTAAGGGGTCTAAGGGTTTTGTAAAGATTAAAAGAGAAAGTTTATTAGGCATTCTTGAGCTCTACAAGCTCTATACACTCTCTACATTCTCACCCAAGCTTCAAGCATCTAAGAGAAGAAGAAGAGAGGTTGGTTCCTTCATACGTGATCTAAAGGTAAGGCTCCATTGCTAGAGGAAGGTGGAGAAGGGTCAAGGAAGGTTGACACTTCACTCCCCCAAGCTCACAAACTCCAATCCTCAAGGTTGAGGTAAAAGCTTTGGCTACATATTTTAGAGTTTTCTTTCATAGTCGATAGTTTTTGTGGTTGTCTTTGCATATTGTTATCTTGGCCACCACTCTACTTGTAAATCCTTGGAGAAACATCCTCTAAGTGATATAACCCTTATTGTGCTTTACTTAGACTTGCCCATATAGAGGCTTACTTAGTTGTGTGATTTTGTTTACATATTTTCCATCATTAGAGGTGATGATGCCCGAATTTGACACTCAGACTCAATCAGATGGGTGCAGGGCTTCCAACAATCCTGTAGACCTATGAGGACAAAGATGAAAATGGGGTCAGCCGGTTGTCGGCTGGTAGCACTCCGACGATCAAGTTAGAGACTTCAGAGAGGGGAGAACAGTATGCAAT
>JAOXJP010049526.1:0-16078 GCA_025762735.1 Platanus orientalis
AACATGATAGACCACAGGAAAAACACTGAAAAAGTGTGCATATATATATATATATATATATATATATATATATATATATATATGTGTGTGTGTGTGTGTGTGTGTGTGTATTTATCTACATCACTGAGAATGATGTCCATAAGATAGCTCTCCATCATTACATACCTAAAAAGTATATATGCAAGGGTCATAACTATACATGAGTATATACAAAAAGAGGTAATGTCCAAAATATACAAAATAATAGGATCTACAAAGCCCTCTAAACCCTATAACTATACCAAAAATGTATGGACTTTTCCTCTGCCGGATACCTTAACGCCCAGTTGCACAGTCCACAGATCCTGATCAACTATCTGCCCTGCAACAAGTGATGCGTCCTCTACAAGGTTTTAATTTTTAGGTCAGCTATATATTCCCAGTAAATAAACCACCCTTCTACAATTTATAGCACACACGCACCTACAATATCCATGCAGACATCATCAAGTAAATATAAATTGCAGCCAACAGATATCAAATAAGAACATGATCAACATGCCAAGACATATCTCATGTATAACAACAAAAGTGAATATAATACTCGTATAAACATGATCACATGATACCAATAACCCAATATAAGAATAAGTCACTACCAACAAGCAAGTCAAAGACATCTAAGGAAATAAACAAGTTTATAACATGTTAGGATGCAATGTTTCTATATAAATGCATGCATGCAAACCTCTTGCACCCATGGTGCATCAAAGGATACTGTAGCCACATCTCTTTGAATTCTAACATTTACCATAAGAACCGTAAATAAAGTGCATAACATTCAACCTATTCACTTAGAGCCACATTAGGCTCTAAGTGATATAAAGAATACCCAACCTCTCATAGGTTCAACTAAATAGATACAAATAGTCTGATCTCTCATAGATAACAATAATGCATATGAATAACCATCTAACTCAGGCAATAACATCCAAAAAATTCTCACGTATAAAAGAATAGGCCTCGTAGTGAGTAACTATAGAATAATATCACCATCAACACACTGAGCTAGTAAAAACATATAACACTACTTTTGGATCCCACCTAATGATCAACCCAATAGAATAGTTATGTCAGTAGCTCTAGACTAATCAGATCCGGGGACCCCTTTCATGTCTTAATACACAGGGTCCATCTTTATGGCCACATGAACCCAACCTAGTGATCTCCCCTTGAGTCACATCAGTAGCTCTGGGTCACCATGCCTAGGGGATCCTTCTTTATCTCAATATGCAAGGATAGTTAGTATTAAGCGTGTCCACTAACTATTGCCGAAATGAACCCATCCACGGAGGCGGCTCTGGATCTCATATTCGGGGGTCCCTTCAGCATCTTGATATGTGAGAATCATAATAAACAATGTCATCATAATGTCTTAGCCCATATAAGAATGTGACCACAATCACGAAGTCCCACAATATAAATGTTAGCATTTCAGATAGAAGAACCATGTCTCATGATAATATATGATACCACAACCATCATGAATACCCGACCATATAAAAATATGTGAATCAATGTAGCAAATAAAAATGGGCTATAGCTTTCCTGCATTGTTAGCTCATAATAACGTATGCAATGCAATTCCATTACAAGATGAATTTGAGAAATTGTGCCTAGTATAATATAACATAGATAATTTCCATCAAATTAGTTAAGACTAAAACACTTAAAATATCTATTAGGAATAAACATTTCACCATTCAATTAAATCATCAAAACACACCAACAATATCACTAGAAGTCGTCCATGGATCCTACTCACAATTTACTAAGATGTGTACACATGTATTCAATGGAAAACAACTCAAATTTGGTATGCACGTTGTATATAACAAATCCCATAGTTAATAATGATAGTAAAATTGAGTATTTAACGACATATGACAGCCCGTAATTTTTTCAAGCATCACTCATGAAAGGAAAATGAACATATCATTCATTTAGTCATGAATAAAATTTAAGAATCTAAATTTACAACTCACTTTATAGTTGTTAACAAAATCCACGACGATACAATTGCCTACAGTTGTAGCAACAGATAATCTACAATCCAGTAATTGTGGGTTTATCCCAAGCAAAGATGCAAAATCATATGACATAAAAGAGTGGGTAGAACTAGGATCCATCAATACTCTAGCAAGAAACTGAAATACATGTAAAACACTTCTACAACAGCATGTGATGCCCTGGCATCACCCCTGGTAAAAGCATTCACTCAGCCATGTATCTCGGGCTTATGCCCAGCACTCCCTGGCTACCCCTAGAACTGTGGTCTCTGAGGTTATTATAGAAAGTGCACTAACTGCTAGCTATGTTGCCTATTCTACGGCTGATCTCACTATTAACCCTGTTGTTTACCTTGATCCCTTTGTTTCTTATAGTAATCCTTAACCACGTGGCCCTGTCGTCCACAATAATAGCATGTCCTTGGATCCCTAGACCATAAAAAATATTGACTTCCCCCTTTGTTAGACCTGGATGAATGTCTAGAGGAGTGGGCAATAAACTTTCCCTTTTGGTTTCGATCAAATCGGGCTCTCTTTCCGGCCTCTTACTCTCTGGTATTTATCATTTCCTCATGCTCGCGCTTAGCAATCAAAGCGCATTGTAAAATCATGCCATAAGTATGGTCATCTAGGACTGATATCTTACTACAGCTAGCAGGTTTTAGTTCCCTCAAGAATCTCTTTGCCTTCTTTTTCTCCTCTGAAACAAGATAAGGTGTAAACCTGGACATCTCCTCAAATTTGTTCTCATAATCATGAATGGACATGCTACCTTGCTTGAGGGAGATGAACTCTTCTTCCTTCTGCTCTCTCACTAGACTAGGGAAGTACCTTTCATAGAAGACTTCCTCGAATATACCCTAACTCAGAGGACGATCCTCAGGCAGTCTTATCCTGGTCACGAAATGCCACCAATGGTATATTTCCTCTCGTAGTGTATAAACACCCAGTACTAGTTTTTGTTCCTCAGAATAGTCCATTGACTCAAAAATCTTTTTCACAAGTCTTAACCATTCCTTTGCAACCATATACCCCTTCTTTCCATCAAATGTAGGGGATCATATCAGTGAAAATCCTTTATCAGTAAACTCTGTGCATTGATCATATGTGTCTGAGTCTGTATCTACATTTTATTGACTATTTGAGTTTAGGCATTGGTTGTCTGCTCCTGTAGATTACAAATTCTTTGATTCTTTTTGGCAATCCTTTCACTTTGCTAGTTAATCATGTTAGCCATGTTTTTCATTGTTTTCCTTATCTTGGTAAGGTCATCCCTGATTTCTATTTGGGGTGTACTAGGCTCAGACATCCTGTATAAGTAACAAACATATAATCACCATATATCCAATTCATATGAACTTGACAATTATCCTATGTGACTCTAACCCTATAGCTTTGTGGTCCTCAACCCCCATAGGATCTATAACTTAAAGTATCTCTAGTTCTCATAACCATAGTTTATCATGGTGATACTCATGACTAAACCATAGCTCTAATACCAACTTGTCACGCCCCAGATCTAGCCTTTTGTCAAATGCCGACGTGTGGCATTTAGGAAAGAGAAAGAGTACAATACCTTATGTACCACTTTAAAATGAAATTGACTCTCTGATCCTCAATAAAAATTTCAGCAGCACCTCCCCATAAATAAGGCCCATGGGGATAGAAACCCCGTGTCAATAAAGAGAAACCTGATAGAAAACAGTAAAAACACTCCAAATGTGTGTATATATATGTGTGTGTGTGTGTGTGTGTGTGTGTGTGTATCTACATCATTGAGAATGTTGTCCACACGACATCTCTCCATCATCACATACCCAAAAAGTATATGTACAAGGGTCATAACTATACATGAGTATATACAAAAAGAGGTAATGTCCAAAACATACAAAATGGTAGGATCCACAGAGCCCTCTACACCCTATAACTATACAAAAAATGTATGGACTCTGCCTCTACATAATACCTGAACGCCCGGCAACACAGTCCTTAGGTCCTGATCAGCTATCTACACTGCAACAAGTGATTGGTCCTCTGCGAGGTTTTAATTTGTAGGTTAGCTACATGTGCCTAGTAAGTAAATCACCTTTCTACAATTTATAAAGTATACCCACACCCACAATATCCATGCAGACATCATCAAGTAAATATAAATTATAGCCAACAGATATCAAATAATAATAGGATCAACATGCCAAGATATATCTCATGTATGACAGTAAGAATGAATATAATACTTGCATAAACAGGATCACATGATACCAATAACCCAATATAAGAATACATCACTACCAACAAACAAGTCAAAGACACCCAAGGAAATAAGGAAGTTTATAACATGTTAGGATGCAATTCTTTTACATGAATGCATGCGTACAAACCTCTTACACCCATGGTGCATCAAAGGGTACTATAGCCACATCTCTCTAAATTTTAACATTTACCATCAAAACCGTAAATAAAGTGCATAACACTCAACCTCACATTAGGCTCTAAGTGATATAAAGAATACCCAGCCTCTCTTAGGCTCAACTAAATATATACAAATAGTATGATCTCCCATAAATAAGAATAATGCATATGAATAACCATCTGACTCATGCAATAACATCCAAAAAAATCCTTATATATAAAGGAATAGGCCTCGTAGTGGGCAACTGTAGAACAATATAACCATCAACACACTAAACCAATAAAAACATATCATGCTGCTCCTGGATCCCGCCTAGAGATCTACCCAACAGGATAGTCGCATCAGCAACTTCGAACTAATCAGATCCGGGGACCCATTCCACGTCTTGATACATGGGGACAAGCTCTATGGTTACATGAACCCAACCTAGTGATCTCCCCCTTGAATCATGTCAGCGACTCTGGGTTGTCATGCTTAGAGGCTCCTTCTACATCTCAATATGCAGGGATAACTAGTAATAGGTGTGTCCATCTGACTATCACCCAAACAAACCTAGCCACGGAGGTAACTCCGGATCTCATATCTGGGGGTCCCTTCCTCATCTTGATATGTGGGAATCATAATAAATAATGCCATCATAATGTCTCGGCTCATATAAGAATGCAACCATAATCGCAAAATCCCACAATATACACATGTCAACATTTCAGATAGAAAAACCATGTCTTATGATAATAAATGATACCACAACCATCATGAATACTCGGCCATATAAAAATATGTGAATCAGTGTGGCAAATAGAATGGGTTATAGTTTTCCCTACATTGTTAGCTTATAATAATGTATGCACATGTAGTTCTTAATGTTTATGAATGCATCATTACAAGATGAATTCAAGGGATTGTGCCCAATATAATATAACATAGATAATTTCCACCAGATTAGTTAAAAATAAAGCACTTAAATATCTATTAGGCATAAACATTTCACCATTCAATTAAATCATCAAAGCACACCAACAATATCACTAGAAGTCGTATGTGGATCATGCTTACTTTTTACTAAGATGTGTACACATGTATTCAGTGGAAAACAACTCAGATTAGGTATGCACATTATATATAACAAATCCCATAGTTAATAATGACAGTAAAATTAAGTATTTAACGACTTATCACAACCCGTATTTCTTCCAAACATCACTCATAAAAGGAAAATGAACATATCATTCATTTATTCACGAATATAATTTTAGAATCTAAATTTACAACACACTTTATAGTTGTTAAAAGTTTCTGGGCAACCAACATAAAAATTTCATATGTTATTTCATTATTGTATAACTTAAAATCTTGCACATTGGATTTTATTTTGATAAACATGGAGTACATCCCTAAAATCAAAGGAAAAACAAATAATTAACAATTTAGAACTTTAATCACTTGGTATAATTTCAAGTTAGATGCAATATCTTCTTAAGAATTGAAGCCATAACTAATTATTACAAGTTTCCAACAAAAGCCCTTAATTTTTTCAGCCCTAATTGAAATATGCAATATCTCTTACTTGGAATCTAGGCAACATAAAAAAATTTATGCCATGAATTGAAGGAAGTAAACATGTAGGGATATATTAAGATAGGGTTTACACGGAGGAATAGGGAAACACACCATAGTCATGCAAAACCCGCTATAAAATGAAAAATGAATGGTTATTTATATATTCTAGCGGATTTGGGTTAATTTCGACAAGAATTTCCTCATTCCCCCCCCCCCTTTTTCTCTTCTTCTCCATGGTTTTCCCCCTTCTCTTTCATTCCTTAGCTCTCTCTTGGCTCAACGTTAAATAGTAGGGGTAAAACCCTTCTTTTACTTCTTTTATTTCTTAACTTGCGTGGAAATCTCAAATATGCCCCTACAATAGAAACAGTGTATTACAATTCTCCCATCCTTTTTCTCAAACTTTCCTCACAAATTTTGGATTGGTTTCTGATTTTTTTTTTAGTTTATGTTTCTTATCTATTGATTAAAATCCAAAATCTAATTTGTTGATATTCGGTGTTTAAAACTATTTTAAAATTTAAAACAAAAACCCTAGAATTTTGAGATCTACAAAGTCTAGAAACTTTGTCATTGTAGCAGTAGCAATGATAGTTTTGAATCAAAGGGCTTCGTGAGCGGTAATCCTGATTTAGAGATTTATTTATTTATTTATTTTAATTTGTTCTCTATGAATTTTAGTGAATTTATTTCTATATTTGTAAGGAACGTGTTGAGTTTCATAGAATGAATTGGTGGTTTTAAAGTTTTTGAATTAGAACTGATTTAGGGGTTTGTGGTTATGGATGGGTTATTTTTCTTAAGAGGTTCGGTCTCAATCTCAACTGATAGAGGGGTCGGTCTTCTTCTTTTTAGGATTGATGGGATTAAATTAAATTGCAAGGGATACAAAATAGTCACAACATTACATTTTAGCCCTCCTGCTGCATGTGAACACACATTATTCATAATTTCTAATTTTAGACCTTTTGGATTTAAGTTACACTTGATTTCCTCGTAATAGATTAAATTATTCTTTCCAAGCACCAAAAGGAATATCCATGAGTTGGTCTCTAGGTTCAATAGGAAATTTTCTTATTTTCCCTTTAATGATAATGTAGAAGATCACTAATATAGAGAAGGGGAAAAACCCTCTTTTGCAACGCTTTAGATTAATGAATTAGATTCAATTACATTATTAGCACACAAAAAGAAATGGAATGATCCCCTTGATGAGTCTGATTCAGTATTCAATCATCAAGGTTGTCATCATGAACAATGAAATTACAGATGGTGATAAAGTTGAGGATTGGGGAACAATAGAATAACAAATCATTCGTTATATTCAATTGCTCAGCTCTTACTCAATGTTCCAACAAGGTGTGAAAGGAAGCAGTCACCATAGAATCTGACCCTTAATGCCCAATGCTTCAACCAACCAATCTTAAATATGTTCTAGGCATCTAGCAAACTTTTAAATCACCAAAGAATGCCAACAATTCAAACAATTTTTGTCTCATATTCGATTCATGACTTGGGTGGATCTTACCCCAACTCAACACAAACCATAAAGCTTGCAAGCTATCCCCAGCCAGAGCCTCACGTCTCGACTAAGTTCATGGATTTTTGCCACTCAGTTACCCTAAGTCATCTGCCAAACCCATTAGTGAACAGAGCATTATTGCCCAAAATCTTCAAGGGTTATAGACACGAATCCACATTTTGGTTGGGGTTGATAAATGAAAACTGGGTATGCCTTTATCTTAAACCATATTCATCAGGAGAAGCACAATCGGTGCCCAACCTTTGCTTTCCCCAATCTACAAAAACTCCTAATAAGAGTGTTGCAAGCCACAACATTGATTGTGCTTCTCCTACACCCTACCAAAAACCTCAACAACCTCGACAATCATGTTTTCAGCATCTTATATATATATATATATATATATATATAACTGTGTTTTGTAACCAAAGTGAAAGATTCACACTAATTATTCCAACAGCCTAATCTGATGGACAACGGATTTTGGACAATACTGATTGAAAGAGTCCCCACTGACAATGAACATATTTTCAAATTTCCAAGTCAAGTGTAACTCTGCTGATTTTGTACCAACATCTACCAACCCTCAGTCCCAGTGATCTCATTTATATTCGAGTTTTTTTATATGTAATTATAGGTGAAGATGGGTTTTGAACCCAGGTATGTGGTGTGACGCCCACAGACTTTACCAACTTAGCAAGTTAAGATGGGAAATTCGTAGATATACTTATCAAGACAAATTTAAGGTTTTTTGTTAGCATCTCACACTATCTTTTAGTGTTATGAACCAGCCAATCTCTAAAACTAACTTTAAATCTCCATAATGCAATATTGGAAAAGATATCAAAGTGAGGATTGCTACAGTTTATCTCTATAGTTTTTATTTTTATTTTTATTTTTTTCTTCTTTTTGATGTGAACAACGTAAACCCGCGTCTGAGAGGCCAATTGTTGCAAACCCTAATAATCCTATAATTAGGAATGGAGGGTGGAGACATTGGCGTCCTTATCGTTGGATGAAGATGTGAACAATGTAGTCTAAGAAAGTTCTGTCATTGAAATCTAGGAGCTGGAAGGGATTGAGTTGAAAGACAGGGTTGTGGAGGCAAAGAAAAGTGAGGTTTTTGGTGGTGATCACACTGTCAAGGTGACCTCTACAACAGGAGGTTCTATTAATGATGGTAAACAATTCATTGAAAAAGTGGAGAAAAGTTCAAGTTTAGGTAATGGAACCTAACAAGCAATCCCCATCATTGAAGAACCAGTTGATTCAGAGTTTCTTGAAGCAAATAATAGGAATTCTTTAAACCGGGGGGATTCCTCTGTTGATTCGAAACAACCATCGAGTTCAGAATCTGTTGCTATTGGGAACACACAGAATCAAGGAGTTTATATGACCAAAGAGGTGGATGATTAGATGGTCACTCAAGTCTTAAGGTTTCCCATCTTGCAAAAATAGATGGATGATCAAAGCTTTAGATTTAGATATTACCACAACATTAAATAAATAATCTAAAAAAAATCAATTAATCATTTCTAATCTTCTAATTGCTATTCACCTTTAACAACTTCTTCTTCTTCATTAAAGCCTTAACCCAACTATTTGAGATCAGCTACACAAATCATGTCTACCATTCCACTCAATCTACAATCAATTCTTTTGTCATATTGTAAGCCTTCAAATATTTCACTAACTCAAGCCACATCCTCTTCAGCTTTCCCCTAATCATGTTTAAGCCTGAACTCTATTTTCAATACAATTTAGAAGAAGTCAATGAAAGTAGTGCAAAGGCCGTATACAACTCAAAAAAAGTATATAAAATACATGTCACACCATATGAAATCAAGAAAACTTAAAGTAATGGCACAAAAGTTCAACTCTAATTGTGCTGCTAGACTCATGATTTATGTAGTACTTTTTTTTTCCTACCTCTTCTTGGATTCTAATTGTTCTCATTGGATGAGGCTTTTTCTTTCACACTTGAGATAACATTGGGAGGATATGAACTCATTGTCTTTATAATTGAAAATTTTAGAGACATATATTTTACAATGCACTTTATTTATATTTTCATGCCTGAGTTACTCACTGTTATATGCAAGCCTGGATTCTTGATAAAACTCCCTAATGACTGTTAGCCTTAGCTCATTTGACAATTAGCCTAAGCATGATAATTACTTCAGATTTGGATTGATTCATCATGAAAAAACAATAGCCAAGAGAACTCTTGAAAGAGATCTCTTAAAAACTCAAAGTAATGCCCAATGTCCTTTCCATGTCTAAATCCTTGACAGTCAATTAGGTAGTAGTACATTTTTTCCCTTTTGAACCCAGCCTAACCCACCCCAAAATTTGGTCCCAAAAACTCATGCACTCAAATATGATATTTTATTATGTTAATATTTTTCAGTACCTATCAGCAAATCTGATAGGTACTTGATGTGATTGGTACTTGATGCAAGGAAACCAAGATAATGTTAATAGTTGAGTAAGTCATGGCCAATATACAGGTGAAGTTTTGGTTCAAGGAGGGAATACAAATTTGATTCTTAATTAAGTTCTCAAATTTGAGTTTCAAGTAGTTCCCCAACTGAGCTTCACTTTTGCATTTGGCTTGCATCCATCAATAGTGAGTATTAGATTAATCTATGACTTTTTCTTTTACTGCTAGCAGTTCAATAGAAGTCATTCTATGTGAAGATCAAAGAGGGATTTGGAATTTCAGATTCAAAGAGCATATATATATATATATATATATATATATATATATATATAACTACTACTCAAATTATAAAATTTATTTTCACAATTTTGTATATGCTATATGGTCACTCTTTGAAATTTCAATATTTTCTTCGGTTGCATTGACTCCAATCTATATACAAATGATTTCCTATCAAGTAGGGTCACTTCAAAGGGCTGAAGTGGGTATGTGAATGATACCCAAGTATACTAATCTGTTTAGAATTACAAAAATGATCCTAGGTTATGGTCAAATATATTATCATAGAACAATAAAAGAAGTAAGATAATGTAAAATAGGGTCACTTTAAAGGGCTGAACTGGGTATGTGAATGATACCTAAGTACACTAATCTGTTTGGAATTACAAAAATATCCTAGGTTATGGTTAAACATATTATCATAGAACAATAGAAGAAGTAAGATTATGTAAAACAACTACACAAAACTTCAGTGTGAGGATTGTCAATTTGATTACTTCTTAAAGTGGTGGATAGGTTGGCACAGTGCCTATCATCAACAAGTATCAACTATTTTATGAAAAGATATGACGATATATTAAATGATGATAGAATGCCCTGTTTCACATAATCTAAAAGTCCAGGTTTTCTTTTTGATTATGTATCAGAATCAGTCCTATGATAATGCAAGGTATATGTTGTTGTATCTATATTCTATGATATGCACTATTCTGTAAACAAAAGTATTTATTTCATATAATTAAAATACTTAAAATGAAATGAAAAGAACCACTTACTTGACTGGACGAATTGACAATAAATCAATACCGAATTGATCAAAGCTAGTGTTTGACACCATGTCCTTAAGACAGATTGCTTATGAACTCTTCGAGCGTCTGCCTCTCAAGATACAATGATCTATACACACAGAAGAAACACTAAAATTTGTGTGCCTGATAAAAATAAAATTGTGTTGTACTCTTTCCCTTAGAGCATGCGATCATGCTCTCTATATGCCTAATTCGGACATCCTCTATGATGCTTAAAAGATTAGTACAAATTTTGGATTCAGAATTGAGTGAATAGAATGAAGGAATGATGATTTATGTATAGACTATTCATGTCTGTTCGGAACAGGCATAGAGACACAACTCTTGGTCTTCAAACAGACATGAAGGCAAAAGGATGCATTTCTGTAGCCACATTCACGTCTGTTTGGAACAAACGTAAAAAGTGTGATTTAATAGCCACCTCCATGTCTGTATCAAACAAACATGTGCCAAAAAGGGTGATTTAATAGCCACACGTGTCTATGTAGTCCAAACAATCATCAAGGGCAAAACTGTAAAAACTTGAGAATAGACACACCCTTTCACTAGTTTACCAATGTTCAACTAGGAACCTTTAGAGACAATTCTCATTCACCCATTAACGATTTTGAGCATCCAATTGTACAGTGTTGTTCTCCTCATTGAGGTGAACACGAACCCATGTGGACCCGCTTCAAAAGACATGTGGGTCCCACTTTTATTTTGGCTCAAAGATGCCTACCTAGTCACATTTTGAATCTGGACATGGAAAAATTCTAGACATTTCAAAACCATTTCCAACATATGTCAAACACATGCACCATATGTGAGCTCGGATCTGGGATGCTTAATGAGATTTAGTGTGAGGATTGTCAATTTGATTACTTCTTAAAGTGGGTGGGTAGGTTGGCACAATGCTTATCATTAGCAAGTATCAACTATTTTGTGAAAAGATATAACGATATAAAAATGATTATAGAATGCCCTATTTTACATAATCTAAAAGTCCATGTTAACTTTTAGATTATGTATTAGAATCAGTCCTATGATAATGCAATGTATATGTCAAACACATGCACCATGTGTGAGCTCGGATCTAGGATGCTTAATGAGATTTGGCTTTGTCTATTGATTTCTTATATGAAAATATAGCTTAATGAGATTCAATTATTTAATTTGTAATGCTAAATTGATCTTTAAAGAAACTTTGTAATATTCTTGCTTTTTTTATGTGTGTGTGTATGTGTGTGAAGAGTTAAAGCTCGTTTTATTCAATTTGGCAAAATCATAGTTTATTTTGTTAAAATGTTACAACGATTTTCTATAGGTATATATAAAATTCAATCGCTTTACAAGAAAAAAAAACACCTTAAATGAATAGAACATTGTCTTAATATAAGAATAGGTGAAGCAACTAGGTATGCTTTTACATCTATTGAACTTCATTAATTATCATATAAAGTTTTTTATTCTTTTATTATCATATCTTTTAAACAATAGTTTTTTGAAAGGTTTATTCCACATAGTACATATGGTTAATACTGATAGAGAACGTGTAACAAATGCTCAAATATGGAGAAGATATATTTTATCATTGCGTAGGAATAAAAGAAAAAGACATCATGTACAATCTTCACAAAATTGTTGTAATTTCATTGTAAATCAAACTCGACTTCTTGGGAATGAGGTTCCATTTTACACACATCATAATGGACCTGTTATCATTGTATCCTCACATTTAGTGGTAAATGAAGATGAAACAGTTACCACTAGAACAACTACATTTGATGACAGTTCCAATAATTATATACATAAAACATGTTCTTCTATTGGAAATCACATATTTTACAATGAACATGAAGTACCTTCAACGTTTAATTTAATAGGGCAGAATCAATATTTCTTTATCTTGATTATTTACATAAATTTCATTCAATACATTATTCTTATAGGGCATTTATAGATTTAAACTCTGTCAATCATTCAGATGAAATCCTGATTTCAAGAGAAGTATAAAGAAATGGTGATAGATTAGAAGAAATAGGAGTAATTCACTAAGGAATAGACATCGCTTTAAATAATTCCAATATAGAAATGATGGAAATAGAGGAAGACAGGGGCTCAAACATATCATTACCAAATATTTCAGGTTCTAAAAATTAAACTATTTCCAACTACATGTCTATAAATATTAAATATTTAATATCATATTACTAATTATTAAACATATTATTGTTATAGGGAAAGTTATTGAATCATGGACTTTCAGAGAACCAGAGGAGATATGTTATGACTATTACTCCTACAATCAAGGAATAAATTGTGATCTTTGTAGACAGTTGCAAGTGTAGAGAATATATTTAGATCAAGGCCACAATTGGAAAGTGAACATGGTGAGAGAAAAGAAGAATTTACATTAGATAAATCAATATACAAATTTGTTAAACATTCTCGAGCTATGGATGTGCTGACACTATTGGCTTAGACCAAGCCTAAATCCTAGCCAATATTAATAGGAGTAATAGTCATAACATTTAGTGAGCTTGCATGCATTCAAAAAGTTGATTTTCAATAATCGATTAACAATAAGAGTGATTCTAGGTGTGAAGAAGAGAGCACCACATTCACATCGTCCTTGAATCTTCATCAAGCTTCCAAATTCTCCTCTTTCTTTGATGCTGAAACAGGGATTAATGTTAGTCAACATGAATCCTTGAGCTCGAGCCAACATACACTCTTGGGGAGAAGTTTTTTTTTTTTTTTAATTCTTGAATTAGATGCTCTCGGGTGTGTGGCGTGGGATTAAATAACAGATCTCTTAAGTTACCATGTTAAGAGGAAACTTAATCAAGAGGTAAATATTGAATAACCATTAAGTTACCATTTTTAATTAAAGGTAAGAGAGATTTTAGGTGCAGAGAGGGGAAGCGTGTCAAAGTATCTTTGTTTTTTTGTAAAGAAATATAAATTGGCAATAATAAAATATTTCTTAAAATGATTAGTAATAACTTACCATTTTTAATTTGAAACTTAAAGGTAGGAGAGATTTTAGGGGAGGAAAATGTGTGAAAGTATCTTTAATTTCGTGCAAAGAAATATATTTGTCGGTAACAATAAAATATTTCTTAAAATGGATTAAGTTGAAGGGTGTTTTGGAAAAATTGAAAAAAAAATTAAAAGAGTAGCCACGTGGATGAGAAAGAAAGGGACGTGAGACTATTGTTTTAATATCAAAGCAAATGTTTTGTGATAAAAATGCCTCTGTAGTGTATATGGTGAAGTATAAATAGATATGTGTTGTTTTGGGGGGTAAAAGGATCCAAAAAAGTGTTTAGTTGAAAAAGTAGGTGGTCAATAAAAGACATCAAATTCAAAAACACATCATGTGTCAATCAATGCACGATAATGGGTGGGGTGGCTCCTTTTAAGTCTGTGGTTTGCATGCTATTCTTATCTCTCTCTCATTCATATATATTCTCTCTCTCTCTCTCTCTTGGGTTCAAAGAAGATGCATCTATCTAATACACATTAGTTGGTGAAGGAAAGGGGACTCCATCAGTTCCAGCTTCTCCCCTTTGGTAGAGAACTAAGGTGACTTCATGTACGTGGAAAGCATTGCCTTTTTATGGTTTGCCATTGTGTATGCCAAGAGAGAAGATAGCAGCTACTGCAGCTAATAAAATCCATTTTTTGACTATCTCCCACATTTTTCTTTCTCTCTCTCTCTCTCTCTCTATGAATTCATACGCATGAAACTACTCCACCATAAGAATGCCCTTTCAAAAGGCTTATTTCTATTGCAAGGAGAGGCTTTGCAGTTGACTGAGTATATGAAAAATCGGTTATTTTTTTTCCTTTCTATGGTGTTTGGAGTGAAGCTCAGGGCCCTTTCGCAAGAAGTGATAACCTCATTGAAGTTTCTCATGAAAGGCCATTTTCTACGAAAAAAAAAAGGAAAAACTATCAAATTGACATGAAACGGATAGCAATAGAGATGGAATTGGAAAGATAACCCAAGAGATTTGATTCTGTGGGCTAGGGTATAAGAGGAAACATATAAATCTCTTAACCCTTAACTACCTCGCTCTTTTTTTTGTTCAATTTTACCCCTAAAAAACTGATTTGGGAAATAAGTTATTTTACTTCATTATTTGGCAATTATGCCAAAATTTTGAATTGATTTGGCAAAAATCCTTCCTAAGTTAATGAGTGTGTGGATCATATTAGTTGATTGTTCTTACAAATGTTTCATTTTCTCCTTCAAAGGATTAATTTCAAAGAGAAGTCATTGGCTTTGATACATGATGAGGTGAAGTTAAATAAATGTGGATCAAAGGTGGACTTAGAACTTGAATTTCTTGGGGTCAACTAGGGAGAGGAGAGGTGCTAATTGCCTCTTGCTGTTGATTCCGAGGAAGCTTAGTATTGTGTGGTTTATATCCTGGGTCAGCTAGGGAAAGGAGTGCCTCATGTTGTTGATTCCAGAGAAGATTGGTGCTGGGTCATTTTCTTATGAGTTGAAAAGAAGCTCAATGTTGTGTGGTAAATCCTTTCTTACTCTCGGTTTATAAAATGATTCAACGGTTAATACATGTTTTCAGAGGAAGCAGAGCATGTTATGATAAATCTTGACTTACACTTGGTCTAGAAAATGATTAAAAAAAATGAGTCAGGAGTTAATGCATGGTTTAGTGACACTACTGGAAAGGTATGTCTCGTAATTTTCCATAAATGACAGTTTTATTGGAGGTTTTGGATGATAATAGAAAAGTGAGAGAGATCAAGTGATGAGGAGTTTCTTTGTTGGTCTCTCTTGTAACAGAGCATTAGAGCTAAGCAGTGCACCAAGGTGAGCTTATTGGTTTCACAAGAAATTGAAGTTAAGTTTTTGGTATGAGGAAGGCTTGAGAACAAACCATTCATTGAAAGCTTTGAGTAGAAAACTTTAGGCTACAAAATAAAATTAAAAGAAAAAGGTGAATGAAACCAAATAGGGCTTGGGACAAAGGTTAAAAATGAATTATG
>JAOXJP010049537.1:0-16078 GCA_025762735.1 Platanus orientalis
ATAATCCATCAAAATCGATATTTTGAACCTTGGATAGGTTTAGAGTTCAAACCTACATCTTAAAATTATTATTTTTTAAATTCATGGGCCGGCCCGAAGCCCGGCCCGAGGCCCGGTCAATTAGTGAGGGCCGGGCCCAACCCCCGGCCCGAGCCCTCTTCTACGAGCCCAAGCCTCGGCCCGAGCCCGGTCTATAATTTGAGGGCCAGGCCTGGGCCTATTATAGCCCAGCCCGAGCCTGGCCCGTGCCCAGCCCGAGCCTGACCCGTGCCCAGCCCGAGCCTGGCCCGGCCCACCCCTAATCACTATGTCCTTCGATGATAGTGGGATCCTTGTCGTAGCGAATTCCATAGCTCATGGTTCTTTTCAAATACCGTAAAACTGTATACAATACATCCTAATGCATACTCCTTGGGTTGCAAGTATATCTATTAAGCATCCCTACTACAAAGATGATATCAGGCCAAGTGCAATACATGGTGTACATTAAGCAGTTGATAATCTGCTAGTATATGTATTGTGATACTTGACTCCCTGTGTTGTTCATCAACTTAAAGTTGGGATTCACTGGGGTAGGTGCTGAAACGATCTCAAGCATATCAAACTTCTTGAGTATTTTCTTAATGTAGCTGGCTTGTGATATCACAATGCCTTTATCATCTCTAATGATTTTGATTCCAAGAATCACTTCAACAACTCCTAGGTCTTTCATGTCAAACACAGATGACAAAAAGCTCTTTGTGTCACTATCACAGTATTCATCAGTTCTGAAGATGAGCATGCTGTCCATGTAGAGACTGATGATCACACACAACTCTCCTTTGGTCTTGGAGTAAATGCACATATCTTAATCGTTGGATGTGAATCCATATTTGAAGAGAGTTTGTCTAAACTTGTTATGCCATTGCTTAGGTGCTTACTTTAATCCATATAAGGATCTTATTAATCTGCACACTTTATTTTCTTGTCCAGATATTATGAATCCTTCGGATTGATCCATGTAGATTTCTTCTTCCAATTGACCATTAAGGAAGGTAGTATTTACATCTATCTGATGCATGATCAGGTTCTTTATAAAAGCCACGACCAACGACAGCCTGATTATCGAGATTCTTGCAATAGGTGCATAGGTGTCAAAGTAATCAAAGTTTTTCTTCTCTTTGAACTCTTTAGCCACTAAACAGGCCTTGTATGTTAGGTTTTATGTATTGCCAATGTCCATGTACAAAACAATGTAAGTACATGTAGTGGTCATGTGCATAGGACTTTATGATATAAATTGTATACTTATGTAAGTCCAAGTTTTAGAGTTCGGGAAAGCACTAAGAAGATGGAGTCGAAGCTAAAATGACTAAGCTAAAGAAACTCAAGCATTGTTGAAGAATTCCTAAGTCTCAAGTGCTAGCTACCTCAAGGAAGTCAACATCTAGAATTTGAGGGTAAAATCGTAAAATGTTGGTAAGTGCTAATTGGGTGTTTAGGTATGGACCTAACCTTAGGTGGACTTAAAGTGAATTAAAAATGGATAACCCAAACCTAGAAAAGGTTCCATAGAGATTGGACCAAGGATGGACTAAAATTGAAAAAAATTAAATTGTGCTGAAAAGGAAATATGACTCAACTTAAAATGGTCATATCTTTTGATCCAAGTGTCCGCTCATAAGCCATAAGTATTCAAATCAAGTGGCTTGACGAGACGATTTGACTTGATGAGATCCTTTTAAAAATGAAATAATTTGTATATCCGATATTTTCAAACAACTATATTTTTTACCGTTTGAAAAGAGACATTGGGGATATTTGAATGAGTTTCTCTACTCTATAAATCGAGGCACTAACCCCAATGAATATAGAACTTGAATGCCTGAGAAAATAATCAAATCTTTGTGAAAAGAGAGCAAGAGAGAGAGCCAATAAGCCTATGAGTTAAATCCTTGTTGTTGGCCTATGACCTTGAGAATTTATATTCATAGTTAAACCCTTTCAAGGTCTTGCAAGAGCTTCTTAAATCACTTAGTTATATTTTTTGGAAGAGAGAACTAGTGTTTCTACAAGTTAAATTTGCTTACACAAGAGGCATCCTGAAGAACAAAGTTTCATTCATCTTCAATTTGTTCGTAGCCTTCGCCGGAGTCATCGAAAGTGGATTCTCAACCTTTGCCGAAGTCACCAAAGGCGTGTACATAAAGCACTTGCTAGAGTCACCAAGTGCGAGTTAGTCTAGTAGAGTCACTGGGCGGAGCATGCCCATCGGAGTCATTAGGAGCGCACTTACAAGGGAGTGGATTATCTGTTACTTGTAAGTAAATCCTCAGGTTTATTAATTTTTCTTGTAATAGTTAGTGATCTATTAATAAAAATTAAATAGACTTGGAGGAGCCGGTTAGAGAGTGGACGTAGGCCATAGGGCCGAACCACTATAAATTTGTGATATTGTGGTTTGGTTACTTGTTATCATTATTGTTTATGTTTATGGTTATGCAAAACAGCCCAACACACTAAGTGACTCTAACTAAGATTAAAATTAAATGATTAACTTAACAACCTCAGGGAATTTATCAACCCTACTCCTGCTTTGCTATAGGTAACACTATAATGCATGACGAAGCCCCGTGGTCTATGATAAATTTATAAGAAAAGCAATTTACTTAATTAAAATATTTTTTGTTGCATATTAATTAAAAGAAAATTAAGTAAATTAAATAGGGGTTGAATAAATTATTTATAAAGAATAAAATATTTAAAAGAAATTTTAAATATTTTATAAAGAACCTATTTACCCCCCTCTAGGATCCATTTCAGAATTTCATTGTATTTCTCAACTGTACCGTCAGGTTTAAGCTTCTTCCTGAATATTTACTTACAACCAATTGTCTTGCACCCCTGAGGGAGATCCACTAGAACCAACATGTTATTTGACATTATGGAATGCATTTCATCATCAATAGCTTCCTTCTAAAAGATTTTATTGTACAATCTCATGGCTTCACTGTAGGAGAGCGGGTTTCCTTCAACAACACAAACAGAGAAATTAGGACCAAAGTTATTTTGCTTCCTTTCTTCATGGTAGAGGCAAAGTTATCTTAGTTGCTCTATCTCTTTTCTTAGAGTTTGTGTCATCAACCCCCACTAGTTCTGAGGTCTTCTAGAAGGGAAACATGTTCTCAAAGAACTCAGCATTAGTGGATTTAAATATGGTGTGTAGACTAAGAGTCTCTAGATTCATAAATCTATAGGCCTTGCTTGTCATGGAATATCCAATGAAAGTGCAATTAGTTCCTCATGATCCGACCTTAGAGGAATGCTCGTGTGGTAGTTTCACTTGAGCTAAACATCCCCTAGTTCTAAAGTAGCTAAAATTGGGCTTTCTTCCTTTCCATATCTCATATGGAGTAGTCTCTAGTTTCTTTTGAGGAACTCTATTCAGTATATGGCAGGCAATCAGCAATGCCTCAGCCCATAGGTTTAAGCATGAACCAGAGCTTATCAGCATGGTGTTGACCATTTCAGTCAAAGTACAATTCTTTCTCTTTGTAATCTCGTTCTATGTGGACTGTAAGGTGTAGATGTCTCTCTTTGGATCCCATAATCTTCACAAAATTTAATAAATTCAATGTCCATGTACCCACCTCCCCTTTTAGATCTTAACACTTTGATCTTTAGGTTAAGGAGAGTTTCAACTTCAACTTTATAAGATTTGAACTTCTCAAATGCTTCATCTTTAGTTCTTAGAAGATATACATAAGTGTATTTTGATGCATCATTGATGAAGGTTATGAAGTATCTTTTCCCTCCTTTGGACAGAGTATCCATCATCTCGTAGTTGTTGGCATGTATTAGGTCTAGCACTTTTAGTGATTCTTGCACTCTTTTGAATGATTTGAGTGTGACTTTGCATTTGTTGCACATAATCCATTTCTCATTATTTGTATTAGTGAGATTGTTAATGAATCCCAGATTAGACATGTACTTGACCTTGTTATAATGAGCATGACCTAATCTACTATGCCATAATTCACAAGATTCAATCAAGATAGCAAAAGCAGTACGCATTTCATTCATAACAGTAAGTTTGAATATCTCAGATTTGGCAAATCCTTCGCCTACAAACATTTTGTTTTTAGTGAGTATAAACTTGTCAAACTTGAACACTAGCTTGAAGCCATGCTTGTTCAACAGTGATCTAGAGATGAGGTTCTTCCTGATGTTTAGGACATGCAGGACTTCTCTAAGGATAATGGTCTTTCTAGAGGTAAACCGCAACTCTAAAATGCCTTTTTCGATGACCTGCGAGGATGAAGAGTTCCCTATGAACATGTTCATACCTTCCCCCACTATTTGATAGGTAGTGAATCAATTACCACATATGTGCCTTATGGCACCGGTGTTGATCCACCAATCAGTCTCCTCTTCTACCATGTTGGCGTTAGTCACAACAATAGAAATCTAGTCATCTTAGACCTTACACTTGCCTTTGTTCTTTTCCTTGTTGCGTCGATCATCGTCATGCTTACACTAGCAGCAGGCTCTTGCCAGGTGACCTATCTTCCTATAGAGGTAGTAGTGCATCCTGGTCCTTGTCTCTTCATAGTACTTATCATAGGGCTTCTTATGGCCCTTATCAGTCTTCTTGAAATATTTTCTCCTTGGAGAGAGTTGGCCTTTAGGCCTATTTTCAACAACGTGAGCCTTCTTAGTTGGCTCAGGCTTCTTTCCTTTCTTCCTTGCCAACTCCTCCACCTGAAGGTGGTGCATTAGAGTGTCAAGCTCTATGTACTCAGTTTTATGCATGAGCTTGGTCTTGTAATCTTGCAATGATGAAGGCAATATAGAAATCATCCCGTTGATGTGAAATACAGGGTCTAGAAACATCCCTATAGTAGTGATTGCATCGACAATCTTCTGGAAATCCTTAGCTTGTTCCAAAACTGACTTGTTATCCACCATTTTGAATTCTCTGTAGTTTTGTACATTGAATTTCTTGCTTCTAGTAGCTTCACCCTCGTAGACCTTGACTACAGCATCCAATAGTTCTTTTGCAGTCTTGGTCTTCTTAACAAATTGATTGAAGAGGCTATTAGAAAGCATCTCCAGAATCATATGGCGGCACTTGTAGTCAGCTACATCCCAATTCTTGTTTGCCTCAAGAGTGACATTAATTTCATCAACCGTTGCCTCATCTTCAAATGGAATCAGTGGAGGTGCATCAGTTAGCACATAGTAGATATTCAATTGGTTTAGTGTGAACTCAATATTCTTTTCCCATCTTTCAAAGTTCTCTCCATTGAATCAAGTAGATTCAAAGTGAAAGGTCACTGGTTGCACAAAGGGAGCAAACATATCTTCAAATTTTTTATTATCTAGATAGGGAATCAAGTAAGAGCAACTTCAAATGCAATTCATGAGAATCGCATGAACAATCGCGCATAATTCAATTATGCACAAAATTGTTTATTCGCACATTATCATTTGCACACAATCAGCATTTGCATTCACAAGCTATACACGGCTCATTCACGCACTTTGCACTGGGTCACTCGCACACTTGACTTGGTCATTCACACACTTTGAACATGATCATTCATGCACTTTGACATGGATATTCGCACGCTTCAACTTTAGAATTCAAACTTGAGTTTTCTTTGTGTGTTTTAATATCGATTCATCTAAGACAAAAAAGGTGCCATTTTTGCCTTTTTTAAAGATAGTTGAGGCCTCTCAATATTGTGCAAGGGATTTGGCCAAGCTAAATTCAGGATACAATCTCACTTGGGTAGAGCCCTTGTTTCTCAACAGAGTCGCACTCTTCGGTAGAGACGAATAAGCCTTTGACATTACTTAAAGCCTAGGGCCATTGTGTATTAAGACTTATCAAAATTTTGGCAGCATAACGTTCCCGTTGGTTTACAAATCGATAACATATGCTCAAGATTCTTAGTGTATTTTTGCATCACCAAGATTGAGCCTCCTCAACTCTTGAGACAAGCAAATCTCTCGTAGGAGACAACAATCTGTAGAGGAGTACATGACCAGAGACCTCAAGCCGAAGTGAGTTCTCAACAGTCACAAAGAGGAGTATGTGACTGGAGACCTCAAGCCAAAGCGAGTTCTCAACAATCAAGTAGTGATGAGAAGATATTAAATGTGATGGTAGTGAATGAGAGAAGGAGTGAATTAGAGATAGGAACGTGGGCTGCACCAAGCTGTGGAGCAAACTCAGTTGTCACAAATGGGAACAATCTCTCTCACTTCTTCACCTTCATGTTCCAGCAACCAATTCACTCCAACTTCTCTTTCTTCTTTCAACTCTCTTCAACCACGCCCAAAAGCTACTTCCTCACCTATGTCCACCATATTTATAGAGAGGGAGAGAGGCACTTATGTTGCCTCTTAAACCATTCACCCAGCCTCAAGTCCATTCGCACAACCTAAAGAAGGTCAAGGTTAATTGACCTCTTCAGCGTATGAAGCACCAGGTGAACACAGGCAGGGGCAACAAGGTTTTCACGCTTTGGTATGTCATGCAGGTCGAAGTGCATGGGAGTAGGTTGATGGTGCAAAAATAGTTTTGAGTTTCAACTTTTCAGAAGACTTGAAGAACAAGGTAGCATGGTCAGAAGGATTTGTTCTTGAAAAAGGAAAGAGGCAGCTGCATTAGGTGGTCTATGATTGCTCTGTTTCCCAAAACGGGCACTAGGGCATTTGCTAAATGGCGCAAAGAAATTTTTTTGAATTTTTTTTTCATGAACACACTTCACTCCACTAGCTGTCTATTGAGGAAAATAAAAGGTGGGAAGAACATAGGTGTCATGGACAATTCAAGACTGAAATCCCTAAATTCAACGATGGGAGGAAATGTAGATGGGATGGACAATTCAAGACTGAAATCCCAAAATTCAACGATGGGTTGTAAGTTGAATGGTTCATATATTGGTTGTCTATTGTTCAACGTATCATAAACTTCAAAGACCTATCCTAGATGAAAAGGTTAAGTTAGTAGCTTTAAGACTAAAATGAAGAGCATTTGCATGTTGAGACTAACTCCTATTAATAAGCACATAACAAGTTTCTAAATCAAAATTTACCAATTTGGGAGAAAATGAAAAAGAAAATTTTCTACCTTTGATCTATTCATAGACCACGTACCAAAGATTGCAAAATCTTCTTCAAGGAAACAAGCCCATGCGTTACATCGAAGATTTAATTAATTAATTGCAAGGATTGATGTGACCAAACATGAAGACCAAATAGTTGTACATTACATTGGAGGTTTGAAGCAGTAGATTTGATATAAGATCAAAGCATTGATACCAACTGATGTAGAACCAAAGCATTGAGAAGCAAGTAGGATTAGTTCGATCACCATTGAGATAAGAGAGAGATTCAAGGTATCAATTCATTGTTTCAGTGTGGTGAATTGGACAATCGATCTACAAAATGCCAAAAGATTATTAGCTGGGAAGGTAAACAACTTTTAATTGAATAAGAAAATTAAGATATAGATCATATTACAAAAGAGAAAGATGCCATTTTGGATGGTAACATGGGAGTTTCTTTTGTGATGAGAAGAATCTTCTATCCCTAAAACAAAAGATTAAGAGGATTGGTTATATACTAACATTTTCACATTACATGTATGTTGAAATATTTTAAACATATAAAGGGCCTGTGAATGCCTTGTTTTCTGAAATGGAAAATAGAGCAATCGCAGGACCACCTGGACACTATTGTTGCCTTCCTCTTTTAGTGAAAGCATTGGAAGATGAATGCGTCACCTTGCGGCCCACCTGCGACCACCTTCCTATTTGGACATCAAAGGCCCTTTAATTCCATCAACCTGATGCTCACCCATAGCTATAAAAACATTGGTTGCCCCTACCTGTGTTCACCCAACGAATGCAGCTAGAAATATCAGCAAGGTTTAACCAAAACCTTCAGCTGGTCGAATGACTAGTAGCTAGCAATTGTGCCTCCCTCCCACTTTCTATAAATGTGAATGTGGGTGCAAGAGTGTGTAAGCTTGCTGCTGAAGAAATTTTGGAGAAGAAGGGAGAGCTAAGAGAGTGGTGTGCCATCCAGAGACTCATGTTTGAAGGAAGGAGGGTCAAGCATTTGCTCCTTCAACCAGTGGACTTCACTGGTTCCACTCCCACTTCATCCCTCATCTTTCACCATCATCATCTTCATTACCTCACTGCACTTGACCATTGAGAACTCGGTTTTTGCCTTGAGTTCTCCAGTCTTCACTCCTCTAGAGATTGCAATCTCTTTCGAGAGATTTGTCTATCTCAAGTAGTTGAGTTGGCTCAATTCTTGGTGTTGTAAAAATACACCACGCATCTTGAGCATATTATTGATTCAGATACTAACAGAAACATTAAGCTGCCAAAATTTCAATAAACTGATGAAGACACAAGGCTTTAAGTAACGGCAAAGGTTTATTAGTCTTTGTCGGAGAGTGCGACTCCATTAAGAGATAAGGGTTCTACTCGAATGAGATTGTATCCCCCAGTTAGCTTGGCCTCATCCCTTGCCCAATATTGGGAAGCCTCGACTATCTTCAAGAAATGTGAAAAATGACACCTTCTTAGTCTTGGATGAATTGGTGTTAAAACAAGCAAGAAGAAAACTTCAAGTTTGAATTTAAACTTTAGAGTGCACAAATGAACATGTCAGGTTTGCACAATTAAACTAGTATTACAATGTGAAATTGAACACACACTAAGCTCCATGATTGAACTACATCACAAGGTGCATAATTGAATGATAATCGTGTGTGCACGATTGACTCGTCAGGTGCGTAATTCAGATGTGCGTGAGTGACAAGCTCACTAAGCAATTGATAGTGCGTGAATGAACAATTTTTCGTGTGATTGTAGTATTTTGTGAGATTGTCCCATAATTGAAACTGAAGCTCTTCCCACTTGATTTATCATCCTGAAAATCAACAATTTGAAAATATGTCTGCTCCCATGGGTTAACTCAGGATGTACCACTTCGAATCTGCTTGATTCAACAAAGAAAACTTTGAAAGATGGAAGGAGATATATAGTACTCATTAAAACAACTAAATATCCACTATGTGCTAATTGATGTACCTCCATTGATTCCCTATAAAGATGAAGCTATTGAGGAAGAAATTGATGCCTCTCTTAAGGAAAACAGAAACCAATCAATAGTGGATTACAAATTCTGCTCCCACATTCTAGAGACGCTTTTTGACAGACTTTTTACGCAATTCACCAAGAAGACCAAGATTGCAAGAGAGCTTTGGGAAGCCATTGTAAAGGACTACAAAGGAGAACCTGCTGGAAGCAAGAAGTTCCATCTACAGAACTATGATGAATACAATATGGTGGATAGCAAGTCTGTATTAGAATAAGCCACAGATTTTCAGAAGATCATTGATGTAATCACTTCTATAAGGATGTCTCTCAACCTTGTTTTCCACATCAACATGTTCATTTCCAAGTTTCCCCCATCATGGCATGACTATAAGACCAAACTCATGCATGAAAATAAGGATATGGAACTTGATGTTGTCATGCACCACTTATAAGAGGAAGAGCTAGCAAGGAACAAGGGATAGAAGATTGAGCCCACGGAGAAGGCTCATGTCATGGAAGGAAGAAGCAAGGGCTGATACTCTCCCAAGAAGAAAGATTTCAAGAAGTCTGATAAGGGCAAGAAGAAACCCTATGAGAAGTTTTATGAGGGACCGAAAACAAAGATGAATTGCTACATTTGTGGCAAGTCAGGTCATTTGGCATGAGCCTATCTCCACCGCCAGGATGGTGGTAATCGTCATCCCAAGAGAAAGACTAGAGAAAAAGAGAAGAGTTTATGAGGATGAGTTTTCTACGGTTGTGACTAAGATCTACATTGCATGTGAGGAGACCAATTGGTGGATTGACACCGGTGACACTAGGCACATATATGGGAACAAAGCTATGTATAATTCCTACCATCTAGTGGAGGAAGGTATGAACCTATTCATGGGGGAATTCCTCAACCGCCTAAGCCATCAGGAAAGGCACTATGAAGCTTCGCTTTTCCTCTAGGAACATCATCACTCTCACTAAAGTCCTGAATGTCCCAAACATCCAGAAGAATCTCACCTCTAGATCACTATTGAGCAAGTATGGCTTCAAGCTAGTGTGCGAGTCTAACAAGTTTGTATTAACCAAGAATAAAATATTTGTAGGCAAAGGCTTTGCCACTTCTAGAATGTTCAAACTTAATGTTATGAATGAAATTCCTTCTACTTCTGCTTACTTGATTAAGTCTTGTGAACTGTGGCATGGTAGATTAGGGCATGTTCATTATAACAAGGTCAAGCACATGGTTAATCTGGGACTTATTAACAATCTTGCTAATACAAATAATGAGAAATGCATTGTGTGTAGTAAATGCAAAGTCACACACACATCATTTAAAAGCTTGTAGAGATCACTTAACATGCTAGACCTAATACATACCGACATCTGCGAGATGACAAATACTCTATTCAGAGGAGGGAAAAGATACTTCATAATCTTCATCGATGATGTGCCGAAATACACTTGTGTACCTACTAAGAACCAAAGATGAAGCGTTTGAGAAGCTCAAATCTTATAAACCTGAAATTGAAATTTTTCTTAACCTAAAGACTAAATTCTTGAGATCAGATAGGGGAGGCGAGTACATGGACTTAGAGTTCATCAAATTCTACAAAGATTGTGGAATCCATAGAGAGACATCAACACCGTACACTCCACAACAAAACAGAATTACTAAAAGAAAGAATCACACTCTAACCGAAATGGTCAACTCCATTTTGATAAGCTCTATATCAGGCTTAAACCTATGGGGAAAATCATTAATGGTAGCCTATCATATATTGAACTGAATTTCTTAAAGGAAACTTGAGACTACTCCATACGAAACATGGAAATGAAGAAAGCCGAATTTAAGCTACTTTAGAACATGGACATGTCTGGATCAAGTGAAAGTGCCACATGAGCATACCTCTAGGGTAGGACCTTGAGGTACCGATTGCATTTCCATCAGATATTTCATGACAAGGAAGGCTTACAAATTTCTAAATCTGGAAACTCCTAGTCCACACACCATTGTGGAATCCACCAATGCTGAATTCTTTAAAAACATTTTTCCCTTCAAGAAAACCTCTAAACTAGTGGGGGTTAAAGCATTAACATTAAGAAAAATAAGTAGAGCTACTGTTACAACACCGCTTCTTGAAGGAGCATTAAAAAGAGGAAATAAATGGACTTTGGTACTGACTTCTCCATGTGCATTGTTAAAGGAGATCCTCTCTCTTACCATGAGGCTATAAACTCACATGATGCAATATTTTAGAAGGAAATGGTTGATGAAATGAATTCCATTATGTCAAACAACACATGGATACTAGTGGATCTCCCTCAAGGATGCTAGCCTATTTGTTACAAGTGGATATTCAGAAAGAATCTTAAGCCTGATGACACGATTGAGATATACAAGGCCCGTCTCATGGTCAAAGGGTTCAAAGAGAAGAAAGACTTTGACTACTTTGATACCTATGCCCTTGTTATAAAATTCTCAACAATCATGTTGCTCTTGGCCATCACCATTATAAAGAACCTGATCATACATCAGATAGATGTAAAGACTATCTTCCTAAATGGTCAGTTGGAAGAAGAAATCTATATGGATCAATCAGAAGGATTTATTATGTCTACATAGGAAAAAAAGTGTTCAAACAGACTCTCATTGGCAGTGGATTCACATTCAACGATGAAGATATGTGCATTTACTCTAAGCTTAGAGGAGATTCATGTGTGATCATCAGTCTTTATGTGGATGACATGCTCATCTTTGGAACTGATGAATACTGTGTTGAGGACACAAAGAGGTTCCTGTCATTTGTGTTTGACATGAAGGACCTAAGGGTTATTTAAGTGATTTTAGGAATCAAAATCATTCGAGATGAAAAAGGGATCATGATCTCACAAACTAACTACATTGAGAAGGTTATCAAGAAGTTCAAAATGCTTGAAACCGATCCAACACCTATCCTTGTGAATATCAACCTCAGGTTGATGAACAATAAAGGGACTCGAGTATCTTAATATAGAAACTCGCAAATCATCAATTATCTAATGTACGCCATGAACTTCATCAGGCTTGACATGTCTTTGCAGTAGGGATACTTAGTAGATACACTAGCAACTCAAGGAGTATGCATTGAAATTTATTGTATGCAATTTTACAGTATCTAAAAGGAACCTTAAATGATGGAATTCGCTACAGCAAGTATCCCATTATTGTTGAAGGACATAGTGATGCTATCTGAAACTCAGATCCAAATGATTCCAAATCAGTGATCTCTTAGAAGGAGGTGTGATCTAAAAAATCCAAAAGACAAACGTGCTTGAACCCATTCATCAATGGAGTTAGAGTTTGTAGCCTTATCTTCGGCAAGTGAAGAGATAGAGTGGTTAAGAAATGTCCTAATATACCAATATAGGACAAGCCTGTGCTGGCCTGAACCATCTATTGTGATAATTAAGCTACCATATTCAAAGCAAACAACAAGAATTATCATGGAAAATTCATGACCGTACGCCTAAAGCATAATCAGTGAAGGGTCTTATCACTAACAACATTGTGGTCGTGCAGTATGTGAAGTCCAAGGAAAACTTAGCAGGCTCATTGTCAAAAGGCATGAGTAAGAAGTTAACTTCCACTACATCAAGGGGAATGGGACTTGAAATCCTGTAAGGTGTATTTTGACTAGATACCTAACTTGACTCCATAAGGTTCAATTAGAAGTCAACCTCACTAATAAGGTTCAATGGAAACACTTGTCAAATCATCACCCACTTGTAAGCACTTCAGTAAATCAAGATAGAGAAAGACCATTAAATACTAATCTAATTATGACAATGAGTAAATCCTTGCTAATAGGATTGTACGTGTGACAAGTTTTGGCTGTCAGAAAACTCAGCTCAAGGATTTGTCCACTGATAGAAATTCAAACATGTTAAAGCCTATTTACACTATGTAAGGGTTCAAGGTTGATGCTACATTTAATTATGCATAAGGACCTCACTTAAATCCCGTTATAAAACAACTAAATAATCATTTAAAATGAGTAGGGGATTATTGAAATATTTTAAACATATAAAGGGCCTGTGAATGCCTTATTTTTCAAAATGGAAAACAGAGCAATCACAAGACCACCTAGACACTCTTGTTGCCTTCCTCTTTTAATGAAAATAGTGGAAGATGAACATTTGCCTCTCTATCACCTTGCTGCCTACCTGAGATCACCTTCTTATTTGAACATCAAAGACCCTTTGATCCCCACCAACCTGATGTTTACTCATATTCATGAAAACATTGGTTGCGCCTGCTTGTGTTCACCTAGGAAATGCAGCTGGATAGGTCAGCAATGTTTAACCAAAATGTTGGGTTGGGCAAATGACCTAGGAGCTGGCAATTGTGCATCTCCCTCTCTCTATACATGTGAATGGGTGCAAGAGTGAATAAGCTTATTGATGAAGAAATTTTTAAGGAGAAGACAGGAAAGCTGAGAGAGTGGTGTGCCATGCCAGAGACTCATCTCTAAAGGAAGGAGGGCCAATCATTTTCTCCTTTAACCAATGGACTTCACTGGTTCCACTCTCACTTCGTCCCTCATTTTCACCATCATCAACATCTTTATTACCTCACTACACTTGACCATTGAGAACTCGGATTTTGCCTTGAGTTCTCTAGTCTTCACTCATCTAGAGATTGCAATCTCTTTCAAGAGATTTTTCTATCTCAAATAGTTGAGTTGGCTCGATTCTTAGTGTTGTGAAATACACCATGCATCTTGAGCATATTATTGATTCGGGCACTAACGAAACATTAAGCTACCAAAATTTCAATAAACTGATAAAGACACCAGGTTTTAAGTAACAACAAAGGTTTATTAGTCATTGCCAGAGAGTGCAACTCCATTAAGAGATAAGGGTTCTACTCGATCGAGATTGTATCCCGTAGTTAGCTTGGCTGCATCCCTTGCACTATTGGGAGGCCTTGACTACCTTCAAGAAATGTGAAAAATGACACCTTCTTAGTCTGGGATGAATTGATTTTAAAATAAAGAAGAAGAAAACTTCAAGTTTGAATTTAAACTTTGGAGTGCGTGAATGACCATGTTTGGTCTACGTGATTGAACTAATTTCACAGTATGCGATTGAACACTCACTAAGCTCCATGATTGAATTACATTACAAGGTGCACGATTGAACATTAATTATGTGCGCTTGATTGACTTGTCAGGTGCACGATTCGAATGTGCGCGAGTGACAAGCTCACTACGCGATTGATAGTGCACGAATGAACAATTTTTTTCTTGCTTTTCAATTGTGGGCTATTGTTCAAGTATTTTGTATGATTATCCCAGAATTACAATTGAAGCTCTTCCTACTTGATTTATAATCCTGAAAATCAATTTGCAAGCTTATCATTGATAGTGTTAGCTATGAGAATGT
The DNA here is from genome assembly GCA_025762735.1 of Platanus orientalis. Taxonomy (NCBI): domain Eukaryota; kingdom Viridiplantae; phylum Streptophyta; class Magnoliopsida; order Proteales; family Platanaceae; genus Platanus; species Platanus orientalis. The sequence continues at coordinate 14,526 of JAOXJP010049537.1, forward strand.
GATTTCAAAAGAGGCTTATGAAAACTTGTAGCTGAAAGTGAAAATGCATCTAAATCCTTAATATTTTTTCCATTATGAGGTTGAATGATAAGTTAGACCAACTAGCGAATGCTAAGATATTTTCAAAGACCGGTTTGAAAAGTAGATATCACCAATTCCATATTCATGAAATCGATAAGCAAAATACAACATTCGAGACCTAGGAAAGATTATATGAATGAATGATTATGCCTTTTGGTTTGTCAAATGCACCAAGCAAGTCTATGAATCATTTATTGTCAAGTTTATGGTACTATATTTTGATGATACATTGATCTATAATTTCATTTCTTGACTTGCACAATCAGCACCTTTGAGAAATCATCACTTCTCCTCAACAAGAGTAGCTGTATGACTACCACAAAAAGTATTCTCTTATGATTAACCATGCATTTTCTTAGGATTTAAAGTATCTTTATATATGTACAAGTAAACCACTCCATAGTGAAGGCTATTCTTGACTGGCCGACACCTTCTAGATTTCATTTGGAATTTTAGCACCGTTGTTGCACCTATCACGAACTCCATGAAAAAAGGTATTTTTCAATGGATAGTTGAAGAGGAGGAGAGTTGTCACACTATAAAACAGAAGAGGCTGTTTGAGGCTCTAATTCTACATTATGGGTTATGGGGCATTGAAAAGATGGTCAAGGTAGATTTTAATACATTGCAAGTCAGCATTGGTATAGTCTTGAGTTAGGAGGGAATACTAGTGGCTTTCTTCATTGAGAAACTCAATGGGGCAAGGCTTTGATTCCATATATGGCATTGACTTCTATGCTACTATTTACACCTTGAGACATTGGCAACACCATCTGATGTAGGACCAAAGCATCAAGAAGATTATATATACAAGGCCACCCCCTGCCATAGGGATTAGTTTGACTTGGGCAATCCTTCATATTCGCCTAGAATTCGCTCCTAGAAATATAGCCATCCTTGCCCCCACATCAATCCCACAAGCCTCTTATCCATTCTCATTCAATCACAGCGCCGTGCCTTCTCTCTTCCCTTCCTACCCATGCCCTAGAAGAAATTGAAATGACTATTATTTGTATATGATATTATTTAAATCAATATTAATTTCCTATATTTCTATTGGACTAATCAAGCATTTGAAATGAATCCACTGATACATTAAACAAAAACTGCTTAAGTGAGTAGGTATCTACTTTGCTTTTCAGAAGAGGTCCTACGGTCAAATCCTCTTATGGTGCATCCTAGTTGTTGGTAGAATAAAACCACAACTCAACTAGAATATGTATGCTGAAATTTACTTCTTTAATTTTGGCAAAGGACTAATTCAATTTTGTTTTTGAATTATTTTCATCAGTCTTCTTGATATTGCTTCAAGAAAATTTTTTATACGTCATACTGAAAGGAATTTATGAATGCTCAATTATGTTGAATTGCTATGATCTTGATTTCAAATTTATCAAAGTTTTTATTTGACATTCATACATACATAAATCTTACATACATACATACATACATATATACACATGCATTTATTA
>JAOXJP010049548.1:0-16077 GCA_025762735.1 Platanus orientalis
TAGTCCTATCTGTGGTGCATAAGCACTAATTATGTTGATTATCTCTTTTTCTAAAACAAGTTTAATTGCTATAATTCAATCACCTATTCTCTTAACATCTTCAACTTCCTCCTTTAGATCTTTATCTACTATTATTCCTACCCCATTTTTGTTATTAGTTTCGCCTGTGTACCAAAGTTTAAAACCATCAATATCTTCACAACCTATTAAAGAAAAATAAAGAATTACCTAAGCTAGTTCCTCTAACCCATCCTTAGTTGAAAAGGGAAGGTTTATTGAGGTTTTACGAACCCCTTATTTTATTGTTTTCGATTGGAATGTTTTAAAATTTTTCAATTTACCATTATTTTGGGTTTAGTCCCACACCAGTTGGTACATTGAAGGTGGAGTTATCTTGATGGGTAATGGTACATCATACAAGATTTTGGTGATAGATACAGTCAAAATCAAGATGCATGATAGAATTCTGAGAACATTGACAGGTGTTCAGCATATTCCTGATTTGAATATGAACCTTATTTCTTTGGATGAGCTGGATTCTAGAGGGTGTAAAGCCTTTGTCTAAAAGGAATCCATGAGGATTCTTCAGGGTGCCCAGGTTGCTTTGGAAGCAAGAAAGGTAAAAAACCTTTATGTACTACTTGGGAACATTGTTCAAGGTGGAGCAGTTTTATCTTCTTCACTATGTTTAGGTATACTTTATATATAGTCGTGGCATAGGCGAATGGGTCATATTTGTGTAAGAGGTTTGGTAGATTTGAACAAATGATGTGGTTTGTTTTATGGTGAGAAGTTTGGGCTTTGTGAGCGTTGCGCTCATGGAAAGAAACACACAAGTGTTACTTTTGGCAATTTTGCTATGTTGCATCCAAACAAGCAGGTTATGAAAGACGAAGATTTGGATGCTAAGTTGGAGGTGGAGTTGGAGTGTGGTACTCCTATTTCGTTGGAACTTGAGGATACTGTTTTAGGCCTCATTCAGGTTCTGGATGTGTTCAACAACATGAAAGTGTGCCCAACATGGACGTTAGGCCTCTAGTTAGAGACAGATTTGAAGACATGGTTGTGGATGCATTTAGTGTCGAGGAGTTAACAGATATGTTGGAAAAACCGGGTTTGGTGATTGAGTTCAAGGGTGGCTTGGACTCTATCAGTTTGAAAGATAACTGATTATGTATCCTTCGGGGTTTAGTGGAGAAGATGATCAAGGAGCTTTGTTCAGTTTGATTTGGTGGATTTTAAGCCAAGGTGGAGATTTGTTGGGAATTGTCTTGAATGTCCACGACATCAGCCATACGCAAGAAATAAAAGCCTAGGAAACCGTCCTCTATTAGAAGTTTGGTTCTTTTGGGCTCTTAAGCCATTTTAAAAACTAGGGTTTATAGGTCTCTATAAAGAGACATCTTGTGGTTTTTTGTGGTTGCGAAAGACTTGTGGAAGTGCGACTGTGGATGAGCAGGACAAGTCAAGACTTCATTTGAGAGATGTAAGAACGTATTCGTGTGGAGATTTCACAGGATTTTGCCTTTAGGTTTGGGAACTTGCCTTTTGCATTTTGTAATCTCTTTATTCCCTATTTTAGTGAAAATTGTCTTTGTCTGTGGATGTAAGCAGGTTTACTGAACCACGTTAAATATTATGTTGTGTAATTGTTCTTTGTCGTTTATTGTTTTCTTGCATTATTTCACGGGTAGTGCATACTCTTGAATCCGATCCGTGTTTGTTTCGCTGTGCTATTTTGGCACAACACCCTACACTTGTATTTTGGAGAATTTTCTCTCCCATGTAGCAACCTTGCAGTGAGCCCACACACACACATACACGAGCTTGGACACTGGTATGAAAGATTCCTTTTTAACAGTCCAAATATGCTTTCATGGGAACCAGGTGACTAAAGGGTTTGTTACAGGATAGATTCGGGACTAACTTGGGTCCATGACTAAACATGGGACTAGTGGTCTACGATTGAAATAGGAAAGGCTTAGTCGCGAATGGATAGGCTTGATTAATGTCCACCAGAATGTGGACACGTATTTGGGTGGTTGAGACCCATTGTAAAAAGGCCTAAATTAAGGGAGTTTTTTTTTTTTGGGGTAATGGGCCCAAAGGGAGTTGAAACCATACTTTTGAGAACCGGACCAGACCGAGCAGTCTGACCCGATTTAACTAGAACTGGCACCCTAAACAATTTTATAAAAGCTCAAAACCATAATTTTTCAAAAACCGCATATAACTGACAAACTCGGTAAAAAAACGATGAAAACCAAGCAGTTTTTTATGAACTCGGTTATAATAAAACGAACCAATTTTTATTTATTTATAGTAAATTAGAAGAAATTAATTAAAAATGTGTCTTTCCAAATTACAATCCCACTTTCCAAGAGTTGTTTTATTTATTTTTGGTATTTTAATATATTTTATGGAATTTATAAAAATTAAAATTCCGATCATAAGCCTTCTAATGCATTATGATTGTTTTTTTAGTATTTTATTATATTTCACTTACGATTGAAGCAAACCATGGTTAGATCATGCAAATCGATGGTTAAACCTGATTGGACCTGAACCGTCCACCTTTCTGGTTCGATGACTGGTCCGATTGTCAAGACTATGGTTGAATCCCACTCAAATGTAAGCAAAAAAGTGTGAATGACTAAAAGGGAGCCAAAGAAGAAGAAATGGGGAGAAAGGTCAGGAGAAGAACAAAATGGCCATGGGAGACCGGCAAACTAGTGGCTAAACACCTCTCTCTCTCTCTCTCTTTCTATTTATATGTTTGGACCTAGGGTCCTTATCACTTATATTCACTGCCCTCGTAGGAGGGAACAACTTGAATCTCTAGGCTCAAATCCTCCATAGGATCAGTGGTTCTTTTGAGAACAACATTGAGTTCGATGTGTTAACCTTGTCTTCGAGACTCGGTTTTGACATGTGATTGTTGAAGAAAATATATTTGATAATTTTATTTTATTTTAATTATTAATCTTAAATAAAAATAAACATTTTCATGTTATAGAATAATAATTCAAATATACAAAACCATATTTTTACTAGAGATGGAGTACAACAAAATTATATAAAATTACTTACAGACTTTCGGGAATAAAATAGAATAATGGTACCCGTGAAATATTGACCAAAGCATGTCTAGGACACTATCCTTAAACCCGATTTTGCTTCCCCTTTTGAATATCTTCCTTAGTGCGAAAGGCTTGCAAATGGCCAGACTTCAAGATTCAACGATCTCAATTGACATCCTTGTTATTTAGCACACAATAGCAGAGGTATAGCGAACTCTCTACAGTGCTTTATCTCAGATGAAGTTCAATTATATTTTATACGTAACAGTATGCTTTCACTTATATATAATACACATATCTTCTTGGGTATTTATAGAATTAGTCCATATAATAGTTGGAGCCCGTTTATTGCCCATACTTATGGTCCATTATTTGTCTTTCAACGGTCATAAACAGCTAGCCCATTTATTTGTCTCTAACGGTCAAATAATGGCTATAAAATTTATGTCTTTAACAGCCAATAAATGGTTAGACGATTATCTCGTTTTCTTAACGATAAAAAACGGTTTATTCATTAAACAAATAACTCAAATAATTAGGAAACATGCCCACAAGGCATGTTCGTGATTGGAAAAATATTCTCAATTAATGATTTGTTAATGCAAATCATTATACATATTGACATATTATAATATAGATTAATTTAATATTTTTATATTATGATTAATAAATTATTATTATTTTATTGAATTATAATTAATATTTATTTAAATAAAAATACAACAATCCCCCACATAATTCAAATTCAATAAAATATCATCTGATATTTAAGCAAAGGGTCAAGGTTCTTTGGTGATGATGTTTTTTGGACTTGAATCAATACTTAGGATAATCAAGACGGCGTCTACAGAATTTTGGTGTAATAAATTACTTGAACCAAAACTCTTTCATGCAAACCGACCATACATGACATCTAAACCTTAACCCTAGACTATAGAAAAGTTCTCGATTTGGTGCATTTTGGCCCTATGCACTACCTGAATTCTCATGAGTACTCTAGAAAACTTAGCCTAAGTTTTCATGGGAATTGGCCTCACTTTTACACTCACATAGGTGAGTCTATCAAGTGTGCACTACTGAAACACACCACATATAAATGATATAGACTCATTAAGAGTTATTTAACTCATCCTCATATTCGTTGCAATTAGCACTGTCGTCACCATAAGGATGAAACACAAATGACAGTGCTTCCTACAGACTCCGCAGTGATTTGTTCTTACCCATTGAACTTATTCCCTAAGATCTCCAGTCATATAGGTTGGGTTACCATCACTGGTTATCTATCTGGCGGGCTAAACCCCATCCCCCTCAATGACTTAAAAACTGACTTCCTTGTCAATGATTTAGTTAGAGGATTTACCAAGTTGATCATCTCTGACACATTAAATTCCATTAATCACTAACTGTCTTACCATATTGTTTTTAAACAAATGTGTCTACTTTTATCATCAGCTCAAGCTATAGCAGTTGTGATAATGTATAGAAATTAAAAATTTTTTTCAACACAGGTATATATATCTTGAAGCTATGAAGATCTTTATCCTTCATTTTACAAGGAGATAAATAAAACTTTACCTCTAAGTAAAATAAATTTATCAGTGGTCTTCAATTCATTTGAATCGGATACTCAGTAACATCGTTGTATTTTTTCAAAACAACGGGATAACAAAGAAATATTGACTCATATCATTATTCTTGCAAGCTCAATTTCCTTCTTTTAGTTTTGTATATACCTGTTGAGTTTATTCATAGCAACAAGACATAATTAGTAACAATATATCAATTTATCTTTCTAGTCTTTTATTAATCTGGTAAGTTTATATTAGACGGATACCCCCACTGTTTAAAATATCAAAATTTAAAGGACTGAGCTGGTGATCCGGGTTGTTTCCCTTTAGACGATGAAGCTTATCTGCCATCATCTCACTGGTCGATCTTGACCCCTTTTCTTTTGGGGTCATATCTAGTATTCAGAAAGGGATAATATACTCTCATTTATTAAATTTTGTTCTATGCACGATAGAAAGATGATCTCATCTATAAAAATTCAGTACTATGTATAATAGACAGATGTGCTCAGATATAAAATTTTATTCCATGCATAATAGATAGTAGCTTTCCCCATAACTTTAAATATACCCTGAACTTATTTATCATTTATTAGGGAGTTCATCATTTTTTTCACATTTTATTTTGTTTAGCTAAATAATAAATTATCAACTTTTAGATACAAGCTTAATAAGCTATAATTTTATCTATGAATAATTAAAAATAATAATTCCATTCAATACAAGTGACATTTCAAAGCAATAACCATTCCAAATAGAATTCATAAAATCTCATGTTTGTTAGAATGAATTTATCAAACTCAACCATAATTTCATTCATTTTTTAATGAGTAATAACTTCACATCAGTTATCCCATAAAAAACATATGTGATAGAAAAGTTTTTCCTATATGACCTATCTTTTATCAACCACATCAAAGGTTTGAGAGTTTTTATTTTTAATTTTTAATTTTTATGTAAGTCTACTCTCCTTCCCCAACTTGTTTGTAAGAGGATAAGAATATTTCTATTCCTATAGATCTGGTCGGTATCTCATATATCAACCATTTTATCATTCACATTATAAAATAAAATCTCCATTGTAACAAAACTATGATGCATCTGTCCAAATAAACATTCTATTTTAGCAAACTTGTTTTTCATTTTTTTTAACATTTAGTTTTCAGCTATGTTGATATTAGAGAGTTTCTCTATAACCATTTTTTTTAAACCCTTTTATCGCGAGAGTCCTTACAAATATCTTAACATTAAATTGTAGACAACACGTGGATATAACATACAAACTCTTTATAGTTTTTTTTTTTTTTCATAGAATAAAATCCCCACATTTCATGAAACTAATTAATTTTCAAGAACTTTTACATTTTCAATTCTCAAATCAAATTAATTTGTTTAATTTCAAGAAAACATAATTTCATGAGATATATCTCTACTCCCAACAATAATTGAATTTCTCAAAGCTGAAAACTTAAGATACATGATTTAAATAGTTATTCCCATTTTTTTAGGATGATAAAAATTCATAGATGAAAATAACTAATCAAAATGAAATGATTATAACACTTGAAAATTATGTATTTCTACAAACTCTCATTTATTTATCTAGTTGGGCTATGAATTGACATCGTTATTAACTCAATGTATTTGAATCAAGTGAAAGATTTCAATAGTTGCATCACATAGAAAATATTAAATTTATATTTTATCAAGGTTTTATTAAATATTGGCTTCAACGCTTTGAACACAAGAATTTTTTTTTTTGTCACAATTCATAAACCAATTCTTATGTGATAGGATATTTAAATTATGATAATACAATTTCATATTTGAAACTAAATAATAAATTTATCATTTTGCTAAATTTACTCGTCTTAAAGTATAAAAATGAACTAAACCAATATTTAACTTAATTGTTATCTTTAAAAATTTAGCAAAATCATAAATATATTATTTGTGCATTTTTTATGCATTATTTTCAAGTAATGCTAATGTTAGTCATAATCACCTTCTTATCAGACATAAAATTAAATTCTGAACAATATTATAAATATCATCAGAATACTATTTTTTTCATTCTTCATCCAAATAAAATGGTCATCTACCTTAAATTATCATAATTTGTTTCATAAGAGAACTTTATTTAAAATCCAACAACTGTCTTATTTAAAATTTTGTTTATTCACATAATTTTAGGCCAACAACATATAAATAAGACCAAACTTTTACTAGAATAATAGTTGTAAGCAAACCAACTATATACAATAAATAAATAAAGTAAAGCTCAAATTAAAAATAAATAAATAGCAAATCACTGAAATGCAAAACTATTTTCTTTTTATTGAAATTGAAAAGTTCGATCCATTTATCCATACTCACTGAGTCTATTATTAGAAAATTTAAATAAATGTCCTCATTTCAACACTATGAGAAAATCAACTAAGATAAATCTCATTTTAATCTGGTTACCGTGAGGATAAATTATTCTAGAAATTTAATCCCCAAATCTAATTAACAAGGTTAGATTTTTTTTTTTTTTTTGCACCCAATAAACTTATGTATACCTTAGGTTGCATATTTCAACAAGTAGAACCATGGGTTTCATACAAACTCAATTTTCTTTACAAATTGATATATAGGATTTTAGCCATATCATAAATTATTGTCACTTATATCTCAATCTCAAAAAATATCACCGAGATTCTTCATAAAAGCATAAATCTCTTCTTTCTTAAATATATAATTTGAATAATAGAGGTATGGGTCAGTAAACCAAAATAATTGGGTTTAATGTGTTTTTTCTTTAATATCCCAAAAAATTCATTCTAGATTTGTGAAGACTAATAACACCATAAATCAGTTTTTTTTTTTAAGGTATCAATCAAGATTAAACCATTTTTAAAAAAAATAATTCAATAACCTCAAAACCATTTTTTTAAATGTATATATAACCTACAAGCATAATTAGGAATACGAGTATCATTCTTGACCTCATATGGAATAATTTTAGGCTTGAAATTCATTGTTAGCTATCATTTTTGTTCTCATGAACAAACTCCATATATTGAATCTCAAGATTTATAAGAGGTTGTTAATTAATAATTTTGGTTCAAGAATGCAACCATGTTTATAATCATATGTAACAATCTAAATTAAAAATAATTATCAATTCAACCAATTTTTTTTATAATTATCTTCCAAAGATTATGTATTCTTTTATAAGATAAGTTCAGGTTTAAGATTGTTGGAGAAAATATATATGACAAATTTATTTTATTTTAATTATTAATCTTAAACAAAGAAAAAATATTTTCATGTTACATAATAATAATTCAAATATACAAAACCACATTTTTACAAAAGATAGAGTACAAAAAAATTATATAAAATTACTTACAGACTTTTGGGAATAAAATAGAATAATGGTACCCGTAAAGTGTTGACCGAGGTGTGTCTGGTTACTCATGAGGATAAATTCTTTTAGAAATTTAATCTCCAAATTTAATTAAGATTTTTTTTTCAATATAGGTATATATATATATCTTGAATCTATTAAGATCTTTATCCTTCCTTTTACAAGGAGATAAATAAAACTCCACCTTTAAGTGAAATAAATTTATTGGTGGACTTCGATTCATTTGAATCGAATACTCAATAACTTTGTTGTATTTTTTCAAAACAACAGGATAACATAGAAATATTGACTCATACAAGTATTCCTACAAGCTGAATTTCCTTCTTCCAGTTTTGTATATACATGTTGAGTTTACTCATAGTAGCAAGACACAATTAACAACAACATATCAATTTATCTTTCTATTTTTTCATTAATCCGGTAAGTATATATTAGCCAGATATCCCCACTATTTAAAATATCAAAATTTAAAGAACTTAGCTGGTGATCCGGGTTGTTTTCCTCTTGACGATGAAACTTATCTCCCATCATTTCACTGGCTGACCTTGACCCCTTTTCTTTTGAGGTCATATCTAGTATTTAGAAGGGGATAATATACTCTCATTTATTAAATTTTGTTCTATGCACGATAGAAAGATGATCTCATCTATAAAATTATGTACTATGTATAATAGACAAATGTACTCATATACAAAATTTTATTCCATGCATAATAGATAGTAGCTTCCCCCATAAATTGAGAGGAACATAGATCTGCAAATTTTGTCACTCGCCTACGAGGTCTGTATGGATGGTGACATCATTAGTACGACCTGATGACATCAACGAACAACATGCAGTGACTATAGGAAGCTCTCAACCTTGGATCTATTGTTTGGCTTTGATACAAAGTGCAAATCTGTGATTGGTGCTTGATGTGTTAGAGTTTTAAGTAGAAGAAGAGAAGAAAGAGGAAGAAGAAGAAGAGGGAAATTGGGGGAAAAGTAGAATACGTATAGAGAGTTGTATCTACGCTCATATACTCATTCATATATTAAAATGGAAATGGGATACAAAAAAATACATGTAGGATATTTACAAGTATAGCCTTTGCCTTTTTCAATACAAAGACATATGTACCCTCACATTATTATACCCATATTCACCAACATATTGGTTTTTTATTTTTATTTATTTTTGGGATAGATTGTAATTCATTAAACAAGAACTTGAAAATAGGGAAGATCCACCAGGGAGGTGGATCAAAACAAAGAAAAGAAGACAACAACAAAACAAAAACGACAGTCAGAACAACAACAAAACAAAGGCTCAACAGGGCTATAAGATCAACTCCTATCCTAAAGAGAGTGCCAATAACAATTAAAATCCTGAAAAATAGACAACCACTCGAATTGGATGCTATGCACCACCCAAATTTCCGTCTGAGCATTCGTTTTGTTTTTAAATTCTACCATTCCTTTCCTTAGATAACTTAATATATTGCTCCTAGGAGAAGGTTCTAGGGAGCTTTAGGGCTCTTTCTACCCTTGCGAAGAGCCAATCAGAGATAAGGCTCTTGAAGTTTGCCAGGAAGACCCACAAGTAAGATACCCAAATGAAAAAGGAAGAAATGCTAGACTACCTATAACTGAGCAATGAACGAAGAGATGATCAATTAATTCCTCCTCTTTAAGACACAAAGAACATCTGTTATCCAAACTCCACCCCCTTCTCTCTAGATTATCCAATGAGAGAATTTTTCCCAAGGTATTCCACATGAAGAAAGTCACTCTTAAACACAACCTAGGGAACCAAACTATTGGAAGTTGACAATTTTATTTGATTTCATGTCTCATTAAAGTGAAATTCAAATTAGATAATTTCAAATTGGACAATCTAATATGTCTTAAATCTTGTAACTTTTGCTCCTATATATTGATGCGGACATCATGACCGAGATGATGATTGAGCCATGTTTACAGCTGCTTTAGTTGTCTTTTATTTACTTTATGTCTTTTATGTCTCTTGTTGGAGGGGGACACATGTTGGTGAGGGAATTTTGGTATTTTATTGGTTATTAGAGTATTTTTTTACATTTATTTTAGTAGAGGGATAGTTTTGATATCTGTAATTAGGCACGGGGGATATTTTAGTCCACACAAGGACTTTATTTGTAAACCTAGTCATGGGGGCCTCTATATGGAGCCCATAACCAGAACTTTCAGACTATACAATTTTGAATAAAAATTTGAACATAACTTCTTCTTCTTCTTCCTTGCTTGTTAGAACACCTAAAACCCTGGAATGGGACTAGGCCCCACCGAGTTTAACGTTGGTGCCACTCCCTCCCCTTGGTTAAAGTCTTATTTTTTTTCGTTATTTTCCTATCTTCTTCTCAAATTATATGTTGCTAAACTAAAGTTTTTGGCAAAGATTGATCACCTCTCCTTTAATATTATAGTTTTGTTAGAACCAACACCTCCTAGAGAAGCTTATGGGCTGGATGACATACCTCCGTCCATCAAATAGCTGAAGCCTTCAGCTTATGGCAAAGTTTTGGGGGTTGTTACAATCACCAGGCGAAATTTCACGTGTTTGAGCTATTTTAGGAGATGAGCTACTACCCTTATAGCCTTCCCTTTGATCGATTGGATTTCTCCAGGCTATTACAAACCCATGGACGACCCTAACTGAAGAGGGAGATCGGTCAAAACTTCTGGCAACTCGAATTGGTGGTTGCTTGATTCCATCCCAGGCATGAAATTAGTTTCAAAAGTTTCTTCACGAATTGGACTCCATCTCTTAACAACCAAAGGTTTGGTTAATGTGGCTCTCCTCTGATGTTCTATACACCTGTATGACCAAGCTTGAAGTGGTAGGCTGATCAGAAGTTTGATGCTAAAATTTCTACACAAGGTATCCTCAAAGTCAGACGTGAAAATAGGGGAACAAGGTCTCTCTAAGAGATTGAATCTAGGTCTTAGCAGTGGCTGTTTTGAGTGGTTGAAGTCATCTAGGGGACTCTAACCATCTCCACAATCCTACTAGAAGAGATAGGCCAAGATTTACTCCACTCATGAATCAGTTTTAGAGTGGAATTTGTCAACCCAGGCGTGAACAAAGAGTCTTCCAGGTCATCCTATGAGAACCCCTCCCAATGCCTCTCCTCCAAAGTTTGTTGTGGCTTGACTTTCCTAGGGTGAAGTACACCCTTGGGCAACACTATTGGGTGGGACCCCTTCAGAAAAACATAATAATAATAATAATAATAATAATATTATTACTTATTTTGGGGGTTGGCGACACTATTGCAGGGAGAAAATTTTCAAAATTCCAAATTGATGATACTTTGATCTGGAACTTTGTTTGCGATCATTCTTAAATCATCCAAAAGGTCTTCTACATCAGATTCAAGTATTGATTCACTTATTTTGGCTCTCTTCTTAAATCCCTAAATTTTTGGGACTTTTAGCATATTTTGCAGAAAGCCTAGAACTGAGGTTTTTATTTCCTGACCCAAACAAACATTCCCTAAATTATTGGTTTTGATGATAAATGTCAATGCATTCATCTTTAGGTCTTTCAGACCATCCTTGGAATTATTTAGCTTATTTCCACAATTTTTGCCTAATTTAGGTTTTTTTTTTTTTTTTGGCCTAGCCTAAATCTTCTCATTACTAAATTTTTGTATCTTATTGATAATCCAAGCATGTTTACTAGGTCTTTATTTGTTTATTAATTTTTGTAAGCCCTAATTCCTCTAGTGCATATTGAGCCTAATTTAAGAACTATCTAAATTAGCATGTGGGCTTACAAGTAGGAATCTTGTTTATTTATTTTTATTATTTTATCAATTTTATTCAAATTTCCTGAAAACACACTCACTATCCTACATGCATCATGCATCATCTACCTTCTGTATTGCTTACCTACGTTGATGCACTAGTCTTTTTCATTTTCTACTTGAGTTGACTTGATGTGTAATGGCTCATTTTCTATTAAAGCAAGCCTTTGCATTTGTCTTATATTAAGTAGTTGATTGGTCAGCTCATGCACACACACACACACACACACAATCCTATTAAAAATGGAGTTCTACATATTTAATCTTGATTTTCTATTAATTCTCTTGTTCACTTTAAATGTTAATAGCTTCTTACAATGTATTGTTTATTGTTCTTTTTTTTTTTTTTTTTTTTTGAATGGGTCCCAAGTAGGGAACAATGATAGTGATGACTTAGGCTGCCAGTGTGAAAACATGGGTTCGAGTCTCGTGAGTAGCCACTTTGTGCAAAAAAAGTCAAGGTCTGTCTCCAGTCCAACCCTCCTAACACCCTATAGTTACGGGTGAATGGGTCCTAAGTAAACTCCCTGTCCCACTTGTTTCACTTTCTAAAATCTCTCTCTCTCTCTCTCTCTCTCTCTCTCTCTCTCTCTCTCTCACACACACACACACACACACACACATACACACACACACACACTCATATGTTTGGGTCCTTTGTGATGCTTCATGTAAGGGTTACCCTGCTAAGCCAATCGCAAGGCAAGAAACAACATCACAAGGGTATTTTGGTCAATACATACTTTATAAAGTAGGGTGATTTGTAATTACTCCTACCAAGTTGTATTGACCAAAATACATTTAGATGTTGCTTCTTGCCTTGTAGTTGACCGCACAGGGATAACCCCTACGGTGTCATAAAGGATCTAGACTCCACACACGAGCATCATGATGTGGGACAAGCACACTAAGGTGATATATGTGAGGAGTTAAGATCCTAGATTACTAAATTTAACTTCAAGGTAGAAGCTAGATTCTTACTCTCAATAATGTACATCTTAAGTTTAGGTTTGAGATCGGTTTTCTAGAGTCTAACATGTAGAAATATTAGTTCTAAAGAAAAGAAAAGGAACTACCAACAAGCATGCAAGAAAATATATTACTAATGCTAAGAATCGAACTACACCAACATGATTATCAAGCACTTTTCAAGGGCAATTTGCTAACTATTGGGGGGGGATTTGAGGTTGGTTTGCATGTCAATTTAGAGCATTATGAGAGGTCTAATTTAGGTTAATGGGCATGCAAAATAACAAGGCAACAATTCCAAACAGTAGCATAAAATAGGCATGATGATCATATTTGCACAGAAAATTTTGGGTTGAAGCAGTTTGGGTTTATGGCTATATTAAGGCTTGTAACAAAGTTTTAAATTGTTGTCCAGCATAGTGAAAGGTAACTTAAGACCATAAATTAGGAGGTCACCAAAACTCTTGACATCATGTGAAATTAAAGTCCTCAATTGAAGAACTAATGCTGTTCGAAATTCTGGGTGTGTTATTTTATGTAAATCCAAATTTGTATATGTCCAATATTTGTGAAGCAACTTTAATAATGTGAATGAAGGTTCCACACTTATGAATTCTAATATAGTCTTCTTAAAATTTGTAGAAAGTGTTGGGATTCCAATCTTTTAAATAAAATTAACTTGCTTGAAGATCTTGTACAATCACATGAAATATCACTCATTTTGATGAAAACCTTGGATCAACTTATTGTAGAATTCCAAGAGAGATGAAACAAATCATGAATCAAATAAGAAAACACTAAGATAAGTAAGGGCTTCCACCCTAAGTGTCAAACCTTACTCCGAGGACAACCTTTCTAGGCTTTGAAGCTTCGAAGTTGAAGAAAAAAGTCTCTTTCACACCCTAGTTATTCCAACATCCAAGAGTGAGAAAAAATCAATTTTCATTCATTAATTATCTTTTGGAGGCAGCCAAGAGGCTTATAACCCCCCCGCCATGCCTACCCTAATTAAGGCATCATTATTTTGGTGTCAAATGACACATATACCCTTAAAGTGGTGCCTCCTCATAAAAACCTCAAATTTCCACCTCTGTGGACAAATATACCCCTGGAACATGTCCCTGCTTCTTTTTGCCTCACTCCCAATACAATATAATGTCCCCCTTATTTCCTATATGACATAATACAATGCATAAAATGAAATTATAATTGAATCACTGAAAGAAAAAAAAATAAAGTGTTGAATAAATAAAAGATTGAAAGATAAAAGTCTACAAGAATGTCTGACCCTTGAACTGTCTAGGTGGCTCTAGAACAATCCCCACCCTACTCAAACCATATGAGTGGGACAAATCTCTTCCTCCTCTTGTGCTGACTCAGTTCTGAATCTCTTTGAGGTCTAATGTCCCCATCTTATCATGCATGGAGAGGGTATAAATTTTACACCAGTCAAATCTAATAGGTGTAGCCCCAATAAGTGATAAAATGAGGGAAAATCGATTGAGATGGTTTGGTCATTTGCAACGAAAACCAATGATTGCGCTAGTGAGGAGTGAGATGATGCAAGACTAGAAATGATAGAATTATGAATGAATCCATTCATGGGAACTTAGGTGTAGCACCAATAGGTAATAAAATGAGGGAAAGTTGATTGAGATGGTTTAGTCATGTGCAACGAAGATCAATGACTATGAAACTGAGGAGGAGTGAGACGATGCAAGTTGAAGGTGCTAGAAGGACTAGAGGAAAGCCAAATTTGACTTGGGTTGAAATAGTAAGGATAGACATGGCGGTTTGTAATTTAACAGCAAATATGGCCTTAAATAGAGCGGAGTGGTGGGGATAAGGCTGTTTGTTGTTGTTGTTCTAACCTAATAGGTCATTGCTATATTTTTTGTTATTAATAATTAATGAAAGTATTTATTAATTTTATATCAAGTTAATCAAATTATAGCTTACATTTATGTAAATAATATAAATAATTTTTTGATTACTATTAATGTTACTGTACTAGGATTCTATTTATAAATGAATATATATTTATTTGAGGATGTTTTATACATGGGAACAGATTTGATAGGCGAGTTTTCTAGCAAAGAGAAATTGAATGACTTGGGAAATTACTGTTGAGGTGGTAGCTCAAAAAGGCTCTACATGTCTTCTTCATCATCCTCTATTCATGTGGGAAATTTGAAGCAATAGACCTCCACCATGCGGCAAAAGAAAATCCTTTGAAAGTTCAATTGGCTAGCATTACTTGGGGATGAGTCTGATACATGATCATGTATAGAGCTGATGTGTACTGGGGAGCTGACCTGTGCGATATCCAGAGAGTCCCACTTCAGATTGTTCGGTCTGTATGTCACTTCATCTTTCCAAGTTGCTGAAATAGGGCTTCTATTTAGTGAAGATGCTTAGATGATCCACCTAGAAATTTGTAATTTTTTTTTATAAAAATTTCAAAGATTATCAACTTAGGTTATTAAACAAAAGTATGTAGCTATTACGGTGCTCGTTTTACATTTTAATTGATATAAGCATTTTGAAAGTCTTGCTATTTCTCGTTAAAATTAATTTATGAGATTATAATTATGAAGATGATGGTAAAATGCTTCTTTTAAAAAAATTAGCATATAAATAGGTTTTACAATTTTTATGAGTTTTTGTTGGTATTTATTCACTAGATCGTGCAATGCTCATGGCTTCTGCTTGTGTACACACACTCACATCACTGGCTATTATGCATTTAGTTCATTTTGTTGATCGTTTTCTACTCCTTTTTTTTTTTTTTTTTAACTATGACTTAAACCAATTGGGTTTGATTTGATGCTTCCATGACTAGGTTCTCTTTCAGTTGATGTTGAACAGGGTTCTCATGCTTGGATCAAGGAGTCAAACTATCATTGGCAGGCCCTCGTTGCCAGATGCAGCTGTTCATGCAGTCGTCGAGGAGCATGTGAGGGACCTCAAATCTGTTTACCTTCTACCTTTGCATTCCCTGTGTCAATTTTTATTTTTTTTTCTATATATATTTGATAGATAAAGAAAATTTTATTCAATAAAAAACAGGGAAATGCATGAGAAATGCATTTCCAAAGGGCAGAATTAAGAGAAAACAATAGAATCCCACAGGTGGCATTTCAGCCCTTGGGTTCAGATCCTTTGTTTTGTTTTGTTTTCTTTTTGTGTTTTTGTGTTTTTTTTTTTCTATTGTTTTTTGGC
>JAOXJP010049559.1:0-16076 GCA_025762735.1 Platanus orientalis
AAGATACCCTTATGTATACATCATGACATTTATATCCTTACATTAGTAGCACCCTTATATTTTCAACACTTCCCCTCAAATTGGAGCATAAGTATCAAGCATCCAACTTGCTAATAATGTCATGAAGTCAAATCTTGGTGACTCCCTTGGTTAATACATCAGCTAGTTGTTGATAGGTAGTAACAAGTGGAGTACAAATCAGTCCACCTAACAACTTCTCTCATATAAAGTGTCTATCCACCTCTATGTGCTTTGTCCGATCATGCTGTATAGGATTGTGTGAGATACTGATCGTTGCTTTATTATCACAATACAGACTGATAGAAACATGTACCTCAAATCCCATCTCCTGGAGTAGGGTCATCAACCAAAAAGCTTCATAAACACCATGTGCCATAGATCGATATTTCTCTTCCGCACTGGATCTTGCAACAAGTGACTATTTCTTATTTCACCATGTCACAAGATTTCCACTTACTAATGAACAGTAACTTAAAGTAGATCTTCAATCCATTATCGATCCTGCCCAATCTGCATCAAATACACCTTTACTCTCATGTGACCATTGTTGGAAAACAACAAGCCTCTACCTGGAGAAAACTTCAAGTACCTTAGGATTTGAAATGTAACCTCCAAATGGGGTGTTCTTGGAGCATGCATGAACTAGCTAACTACCCCAACTGCAAAGGCTATATTAGGCCTAGTAAGTGCGAGGTAGATAAGTTTCCCAACTAGTCTTTGATCTTAGCCAACATCAATTAACAATCTTTCATCTTAATCATTCAACCCATGATTGACTTCAATAGGAGTTTCTACATGTCTGGCTCCTAGTAATTCCATCTCTGTTAGTAGATCTAGAGTATACTTTCTCTGAGAATGAAGATGCCAATTTTCGAGTGAGAAACTTCAATTCCCAAGAAGTATTGCAATGTCCCCGAATCCTTTACCTAAAATTCACTGTTTAGATGAGATTTCAGCTTTTTTTCTTCCTTTTAAGTCATCCCCAATAATCACAATATCCTCTACATAAACTATAACTACAGTTGTGCCCTTCAGTGTGTATTTGATGAACATGGTATGATCAACTTGTGATTGTTTGTAGCCAGACATTTTCAAGCTTCCACTGAACCTTTCAAACCAAGCCCTTGGTGATTGTTTGAGCCCATATAAAGCCTTCTTTAATTTGCATATTTTACCCTCACTTCCAGGAATTTTAAAGTTTGGAGGAAGCACCATATACGTAATGCCCCGTTTTGTACTAAAAGGGTAAAATTGTAATTTTAACCTCATAGGGGTAAAAAATTGTAATTTTAACCCTATAAGGGTAAACTTGTCATCTATCATATTCTATACATACCTTAGGTTGTTTAGGAACCTTTTGGACTGAATTAGAAGTGTAGAACCCAAGTTGGGTCTCGAACGTACCAAGTTCAAAAGTTATCCTGACTACATAATTAGGGTGACTTTCAGGGTCCACTGAGACCAATCCCGAGTGAACTAGATGGTGATCCATACCTTGTTGAAAAGGTCTTCAAGCCTTCTTTCTAACGCAACAAACGGATCCCAATTTAAAGTTTTCTACAGAAAGTTACGGTTGTTTTACCGCGACATGTTTTTGTTGAGAAAAATCTGTGCAGGCTGGGCGCCCCAGGGTTATAGGGGGTGCTTGAGGTGCACCACTTGGGGCACCCCCCACGACTAGGGGGCACCCCAGCTCCTGAAGGTTGAGAAAAATTAGTCTGAACCTTCCCCAAAAGGTGATTTTGCGACTTGGCATTTGCTCATTGGTTCCTTAAATGTGTGAGATATTGTCATAGGCAAGTTATAACCCTACTAACACCTCAGTTGGGTCATTTTACCTCATTAGAATAAAGAAGAAAAGAATTAAAGGGATTAGGGAAAGTTCTTAAGCAAAGTGTGGGAGTTCTTCCCCAATTTTGACTCCCAACTTTAAAAATCTGTTGAGACTAGCTTGTTTTCTACTCGAACTTTCTAATTTTATTCTTTTAATGATTAGATCTACTCTAATATTGTAGAGCAAGGTGATTTGAGGAGGTGAAGTGAAGGCTCCATTGCCTAGAAGCCTTTGGATTGATCTTTTGGTTAGAATATTTAGCTTTCTATATATGATTTGATATACTTCCTGTTTGGATTCCTTTGATCCTTGTGTTTTGATTATAGAAACTCTTTGTAATCTCTGAAAATATGTGAAAACCTATTCCCTAAGCTATTGAACCTTGTGATTGCTAGATTCTTTCTCTAGTTAGTAAATCTTGCCTACTAGGGGTGATTTGAGGTGAATCCCTCTTGTAATTTCAGATTATGTGATGCTATACATGGAATTCTCTGAGATTGTTGGAATTATTTGAATTCAATCTTTTGAAACATATTAGATCTTTGATTTTCCAGCTTGTTTAGTAAGTCTTCATGCTCCTTATGCTTGGGGTGACTCCCCTCTTATTAGGATCTCTGAAAAATTTGTAGACTTATGGTTGAGACCATTGAATCTTGTTTATTCTTTAGAACTACACCTATCTTGTGAAAGATTATTGATCCTAGACATTGTGTAGATTCATCTCCTACAAGGAATCTTTTAGAACATGTGAAATCTGAATTTTTTCCATGTAAATCTTTGAAAATCTGTATGAAGTTGTGAATCATTCAAGATTTATTCATTTTGTGATTAATTTGAAAGGTAATCATGCCTTGCCCTTTTGTTTGGAACATTAAGAGTGATATTGGCTGACCTATGTGGTTTGATTCATTGGAATACATGTGAATTTCTGTGGAAATATATTGAATTCATTGATTCTATTGAACTCCATGCCTCTTATGTGATCATGTGAACCATGTAAACCTTTGAATCCTATTACATGTTTAAATCGTTGACTCTATGTGAAATTTTAGTAAATCATTGTGACTCCGAACTTATGAACAACAAATTATACACTAACATTGAATCTAAGGGAACCATGTACCCTTGAAGTAATTGATTTATGGAAATGTGATGCTTACAATTGCTTTACACATTATAGAAACATTCCAATTATTGAAACCATGTGAACCTTCGGACTTATTATTGTGAACTCTTTGGGACTTCGAACCTTTGACCCATTTTGGGCCCCGTCACAGGGCTAAGTGTGATCATTGATTATGTGGGCCTTAACACGTAGCTAAGTGTGTCCTTGACCATTTGGGCCTACTCACAAGGCTGAGTATGAGAAAGTACTTCGGACATGCTCTTTGGCTCATGGATATCGGCCCTCCTTGGAGTTATAACAAGGACATCGGCCCTCCTTCTTGGGGTTATAACAAAGACATCGGCCCTCTTCCTTGGGGTTATAACAAGGACATCGAACCTACCCGTGGAGTTAACCAGAGCATACAAATACTTTATATTGAACCTTTGGACATCGAACATTTGACCTTTTTGAACATTGAACTTTGGACTCCTTTGAATATTAGACCTTGTGAATTCCGAACACTGTGAACATCGAAAAGTACTTCAGACATGTTATTTGGCTCACGGTTATCTGCTCTCCTCCTTAGGGTTATAACAAGGACATCAAACCTACCCGTGGGGTTAGTCAGAGCATACGAATACTTTATATTGAACCTTTGAACATCGAACTCAGAATACTTTGAATTTTTGAACTCCGAATATTGAACTTCGAACATTGTAAACCATATAGACTCCGAACACTTTGAACACCGAAATTTAAACACTCTAAAATCATAAAACATTGGATCTTTCGAGATTTAACATATATCTTCGAGTTGTGATTTTCAACCTTCGCATTGACTTATTATTCGGACTTAGATTATCGTATTGAATCAATACCTTTTGTTTGGCATGTTATTATCGTTGCTTTATACTAGTGTGATTGTGATTACTATTTCGATATCTGTTTAACTTCGTATTGACCTTTGGACATGCTAATATTCAGGTGTATGTTTTATTTCAAATTATTTATAGTTTGTTAGATTTCTTACAGATTGGGACTAACCCAGCCGTTTGTTTTTCAGACTAATCATTGTTGCGGGTCCCCCCTCCGAGAGACTCAATTCAACACACTCTACTTTTCTGTTTTTACATTATTTGTTTCGAGCATGCTATTGGACCCTCTATGCTGAGTCATATTTTGGATTATTAGATACACACTTCCCTCTTGTTTATTTAGGGTGAGAGGGAACCCCCATGATGTAGTTGTCTGGCATTTTTACTATATTGACTACTGTAGATATTGTAGTGCTATTTTCATTTTGAGATATTGAGATGATACAATTGTGACCTCGTGATTTGGATTACGCTTCCACAAACTATCATTCTAAATATGTGTGGTTATTGGATATTGAATATGCTTCCGCAATCTTTTGAAATCTGACTATTGAATTAAATTGACTCATAAGATCCTAAGATAAGAATTAAATGTGAATTTTTGGATCATATTGGATCTTACTTGTGGGTCCTAGGATTTGGGCCAATTTCTATGTGGATTATCGGATTTATGAATAGTTGCGAATCCGAATGTAGGTTTGGGGGGCGTTACAATATAATACTTATTTATGCAAATCACCATGAAGAAACGCATTCTTCACATCAATCTGCTAGAGTAGCCATCCCTTATTAGCTGCAATAGACAATAATACTCGGATTGAGTTCATTTTAGCCACAAGTGCAAACGTCTCTTAGTAGTCAATTCCATAAGTTTGGATTATCCTTTTGCGACCAAGCTTGCTTTGTACTTGTCAATTGATCCATCCACCTTGTATTTAACAATGTAGACCCACTTACATCTCACAGACTGTTTTTCTAATGGAAGGTCAACAAGTTCCTATGTCTCATTCTTTTCTAGTGCTTTCATCTCTTCACACATAACATCTCTCCACTGGCTCTGAGCAATAGTCTCTTTTAGATTGGAAAGAATGTGTATGGAAGATATGGAATTAAAAAAGGTAAGATATGAAGAATTTAAAGATTTGTACGACACAAGTTAGAAATGGGATGGTTAATACAAGATCTCTTTCCCTTGTGAAGTGCAATAAGAAGGTCATCATTAGTTTCTGGATATGCAGAAGTAATACCTGGATCCAAAGAAGCAATCGGAGGTGGATCACTTGTTGTGGCCCTCTTCCTCCTTGTATACACAAGTAGATCCTTCCCACTATCTGATGATGATGAAGGGTCAAAAACGGATGGATGAACTGGAGCAGGGAATGGCAATACAAAAGGCAAACATGGAGACCTATCTTTATATAAACTCTCCCCCTAAAGACAGGTCTGGAAGAAGAAAAAGAATGGTACAGACTCAAAAAAGGTGACATCCATCGAGTCAAATCTTTTTCCTAACTTTGGGTTGTAACATTTGTACCCTTTTTAAGTGGAAGGATTGTAATTCCCATGAACCCGGACTCGGATCTCACCTGTACACGCTCTGGATTCAGAGCCGTTATCTATTCATGGGCCACTCAGTCCATATTCCTTTTATAACATGTGCAGCCATATACTCGTATCATATAGGGTTACACATTCACATCATAGTATCGTAGTCCATTACATTCAATAATATACTTAAGTGTGTAAACATATACTTATGCCTTACCAAGGATATAAGCCCATCATCAATAACCCATAGTTTTTTATTCATAACCTTTTCCTTTAGCGAAAGCATATGCCATTCGTAATATGTATCCATAAAGATTCCAGTCAAAATAGTGAAGTGCAATAGAAACATAAGTCTATTTACTCAAAAGTATAGTGACTATAAGTATAATATAAATGGTGCCCACAATCACATAATATCCAAAGAAGTTTACTAATAATGGTTCCAAATCTAATACATCAGATCAAAAGTAAAAACATTATTACATTCATCCAAAATAAAAGTACTAAGGTCCCCGAAAATGAAGTACTCATCCCGTATAGCATGAATCACCTCCATGCGTCTCTGATCCATCATGTATCATCATAACCTGTGTCAATTATGGTGAGTTTGGCAGGTTCAACAAGTACAAATGCAAACTAAATCCAAATGATAAAGATAAGGCTTGCATATAGGCTTCTCTTACGTAACATAAACATGGGTAACAATATGAGCTCAAAAATAGGAAGCAATAGCAAATAAATCTTTTGGTACAATCAACTAAGCATCATTAACATTATCAATGCCATGGACAATAGAGAAGTACATGTCGCAATGTAATGATAAGTGTCGCATCATTCATTTTCGAAATTAGTCAATCTATCACTTTTTCATATTCATGTATACATCTCTTTTCATTAATTAGCTCACTATCATTAAGATTCAATACATTCATATCACATGGTTCATTTACATATAGGCTTGATCAAAAGTTTTATTCAATAGTTCATATCACTTGTCAATAGATTTCAGAGGTTCGATCATTATCTTCCATTGTAGTGACCCAATGGGAAGTCTCAGAACTATGTTCAATAAGGTTTAATAGGTTCAATATGAGAATAAGTCATAAGTCGAGTCAAAATCAATAACTTTCATTGTAGTGATCCAATAGTAGGTCCCAAAACGATATTCACAGGTTCAATGACTCAAAGTTCAATAGATTTCTTCCTTGTTTTGACCCAATGTCAGGTCCCTCCCTTGTTTAAACCTAAGGTTAAGTCGTCAAGATACAGAATTTTGTTCGGCTTAAACCCAGAGTTAGGTCTCTCCCTTGTTTATGCCCAAGGTTAAATCTCTCCCTCATTTTAGACCCAAGGTTAATGTCATCAAATTCTGTTCAAAGGTTCAATAGTGCAATAATGTCCAAAGAGGATTCAATAGTTCAAAGGTTTAATAATATTTCAAAGTTCAATAAACAACTGAGTCATGTCAAATGATATCAATAGTCAATAAGGGTTCTCATGACATATGAAAAAAAGGCTTCATGGTTCAATGAGTGCTGATCATGATACATTTACATTTCATATTCATTTGTTCATATAAATCACATATGATCATTAGTTCAAGTAGATTTCGATAATTCATAGTTCTTATGATCTTTTATATCATGAGATCTTTGTTTTATTCAAAGGAATCGATAATACCAATTATTGATTTATATTTTATAGTTCAAATGTGAAATCAAAGGTTCAATCTTACTTAATTTCAGTCAAGGACATTTTTCTTCATGTTTAATTTCATATTAGTTCAAAGGGATTTACATTTCTTATGGCAATTCAATAGGATTCACTTAGATCAATCATATCATATTCCATAATAAGAAATTTCATAGGGATTCTTATCAATTCGATCTTAGATCCATATCAATTACATGTCTAACATATGGATTCTAAAGGAAACATCATGGATTTATTAATAGGAAGCGATATGAGATCAAAACATACATTGGTTCAATATTCATAGTAATTCACATGAGAATTTCAATGGTTAACATGAATTCTTCAAAGGAAACTTAACATAGGTGATGAGAATGACATTCAACTTACATAAGAATCACTTACAATCATAAGACCAACAATCTAGAGCAAAACTCTCATGGTTTCCAATAAAAAATAGTCATACAATGGAATTCATCATCAATTCATTAAGATCTATAGAAATCAAAGAAAAAAATGACATTAGTTTGCAAGAGTACTTACAATATTTTTCTATCTCCTTCAAAAACTTGATCAAATCATCTTCAATGGTCACCCTCTATAATTAATGGTATAGATTCAATGAGAAACTACAGAGGAATAAAAATCTAAGGTTTAATTCTCAAAATTCCTACTACACAAGTCTAGATCTAGGTGGTTTAGAGCTTACCTTGCTTAGGTGAGCTCCTTTCTCCCAATTTTTTCTCCCTTCTATTCTCTCTTGTATCTTAGGTGGGTTCTAATCCAAATTAGCTGTGAAATAGGTTAAATACACGTCAAGGTACGAGAATACCCTTTCTTAGAAAGATTCCAATCATATGGGGGGGGGTTTCGGATCTGGCTGATGGCGGGTGGTTGGCACGACTCACGGGTGCCCGTGGTACCCTCTCACGGGCTCCCAAGGCTATATAGCCCGAGCCCTCGAATGGTGTCGCGGGCGCTCAGCTTGCGTGGCACCCCAAAAAACAAGGTTTTGGAAATCTGGTCGTGGATAGTTGCCTAGCCTTGCGAGCACTTGAGATACCCCCTCCTGGGCGCTCATGAGGGCTCGCAGGTGCCCAAGGTGACCTAGTTTTGAAAACTTGGGTCTTTAAAGGTCCTCAAGTGTTCCCTCAGTCTATGTATCGTTTTGGGCAATCATCCAAGGTTCCCCACTTCCACTTAGGCGTAATCTCAAGGTCTTGGGGTTTCCCTAAGGTCTTCTAAGGTTTTCGGGTCAAGTCCATTTATCAAATAGACTAGTTTCACCTTGTTTACATTACATGATGCATGTATAGAGTGTTACAAGGATATCCCAGAAAAATGCATTTGATAGCCCGAAGATCTAGTTTAGATCTATCATCCTTTTGGATATGAACATAACAAACACACCCAATGACTTTAGGAGGAACAATAAAGAGGGAAGTCTTTGGCCGTAAAACAGTAATTGGTGACTTGAAGTTAAGGACCCGGGAAGGCATACGATTTATAAGATAGGCCATAGGAAGAAGAGCATCAGTCCAAAAAGTTTTAGGAACATTCATGCCAAAAAGGAGGGCTCGGGTAACTTCTAACAAGTGCCTATTCTTGCATTCAACGACTCCGTTTTGTTGTGGAGTGCCTATGCAAGTGATTCAATGTTCAATACCACAGTCCGCCAAATATATTTGCAATTGAGAAGAAATGTACTTCCCTCCATTATCAGAATGTAAGACTTTGATGGATGTATCAATTTGAGTTTGAACCATTTTGTGAAGTTTTTGAATATAGAGGCAACATCCCCTTTTGTCTTCATTAAATATACCCATGTGCATCATGAGTAATCATCTGCAAATGTAACAAAATAACGAAAACCAATGAATGAAGTAGTGGGAGAGGTCCTCAAACATCAAAATGAACCAATGTAAATAGAATAAAGCTTTTATCATTACTAAGGGGATAATTGTTTTGAACATGCTTGGACAATTGATAGATTTCACAATTGAATTCAGACCCATTACCCGACAAAAACAAACTAGGAAACAAAAGTTTGATAGAAGACATAAACAAATGACCCAGCCGATTATGTCATTGCATTAACCAGTCTTTATTACTCATAGTACTACTACTACTAGAATGACATGCGACAAATAAGGGAGAATCCACTTTTACATCAAGGAGATAGAGGCCATCAGCTACACGCTCACTCCCAATTGTCTGCTTCAAATCCAGATCCTGAAAGATACAATGAGAAGGAAAAAAAAGTAACTGGGCAATTCAAGTCATGAGTGATATGGCTAATGAAAAGTAGATTGGTTGCAAATTTTAGGACAGGAATATAGTAGGTGAAAAATTAGTATTTCCTTTCCTTGGAATGGAAGATAATGTTTCATCAACTACTCGTACCTTGTCACTATCAGAACAAATGGAATAAGAAGAAAACAATGAATACAAACCTGTCATGTGATCGGAGGCTCCAGAATCAATAATCCAAGATAGAGATGTGGAGGAAGAAACATGGAGAGCAAAGACATGTGTACCTGGATGAATAAAGGCAAATGAAGAGGTGGAGAGATGAGTCGTAGTCATCGATCCCTCTAACTGGGACATAAACCTTCACTTACTTTCAATTTCTGCTTTAGAGACCGTGACCATTCATCGAGAACTTTCCCTTGAGGTTGTAGTGTCAGGGCGAGTAGCTCTATGAGGAACATAACTCATACCCATGTCACTTTCATATGATGTAACTGAATTTACTCGCATAGATACTGGCCTACTAAATTTTTCAGGTTGGCCCACGAAGTCCTAACAATTTTTTTTTGTGTCTTGTCTTGCCACAGTGATTGCACTTTAACTTATCCTTATCAGTGGGGCCCAACCTCCATGACGTCTTCTTCCTATCATCTAAACCTGGTCAGAAAGGCTTCTTAAAGCCACTCTTACCCCCTTTGTGAGAGACCGGTGTAGAGTCTAAGGCATATCTCTCAAGAATCCCAGACAAGTATGTTGCATCACATTTTTCCTGCTCTCTTCACTCTGGGCAAATGCATATACATTAAGGATGGGAAACAATCTCTACTCAGAATATTGACACGAACCAGTTCAAAATTTGCAATCAAGCTAGCAAGAAATTCAAGATCCTAGTACTTTCTATCTTCTCTGTATAAGCCATTGCGCCCTTCTGGCATGCTGGTTTATGTGTTTCATAGCGATCCAGTTTCTCCCACATACTGCATAAGGCTGCGAAGTAACTCCCTAGGTTCTTCTCCCCTTGACGAAGATGCGCAATCTCTTGATTCAATTGATAAATTCTCACGAAGTTCTTTACTTTTAAGTTTGGGAAGCCACATCCCATATCTTCTCAGTTGTCCGAAAAAATAAGAAGCCTTGGCTAATGTGTGGTTGCATTGTGTTAAGCAACCAAAACATAACTGTCAGATTCTCAGACTCCCACTTCTCGTAAGTATGAATATCAAAAACAGATGGCTCAAATCACACGGCTATTAATATAACTCATCTTTCTTCTCCCACCAATATACATCCTCGTTGATTGAGACCACTCCAAATAGTTGGTCCCATCAAGTTTCATAGTGGTGATTTGCGCACCCAGGTTGTCGCCTTGAATCCTCAAAGACAACATGTTATTTGGTAGACTCACCCTTATTCCTAGATTCAAAATCAACTTCAAACATGAGTAGATTGAAAAAAAAAAAAAACCAATCACAAGACTAGCTTCCACAACAACCAGCCTGACAAAAAACAAAGTCGCACACCCTTCACTGTTGTAAACGACCGATCCTTGTATATATAGGGTGTATTTTAATCAGATTAGGCCTATTGCACAGCCTGACAGCACATAGGAATCTCCAAATCGCTTCCAACACAGTGACAGAACTCCAAACTAGCACAAAACCACGCATAAGAGTATCAACAAGGTGGAGCGAACCAAACACAAGTCACTGTAGCACTCAGGCCTTTTGCTTTTTTTAAAAAAAACTAGAAAAAATGAAGAAAAAAAATGTCATGCATCATTAAGGCCAGACAAGGAAGTATATATAAGACTTCCTTATGGTTTTCTCCATGCCTTCAAAAGAGAGGAAGGTGCGTCGACTTAAGAAAGCTCTATGTAGCCAAAAGCAGTCTCTCAAGCATGGTTTGAAAGATTTCGCAATGCTATGCTAAAAAATGGATACAAGCAATGTCAAGAAGATTACAACTTATTTGTTAAGCATCAAGTTGGTAAAATGATAGCTCCCATTGTTTATGTGGATGCTATTGTAGTCACTAAGAATGATCAGTGTGAAGTCATCTAAAGAGCTTTCTAGGGAAGGAGTTTGAAATTTTGGATCTAGGTCACTTGCGATACTTCCTTGGAATTGAAATTACTTAATCCAAAAAGGGTATCTTCATATCATAAAGGAAATACGTAGCCTTCACACTCCAATGAGAAAATAGTTGTAGGCCTTGGAAATTTCACTCATCAATCAATAAATGATAAATTACCACTGACCCACTTATCAAAACATGATTAATAATTTTTGGAGTTACAAAGTATGACTTCACACTCCAAAGCCACTTTAACTAGACTTCCTAAAATAAATGCTAATATAATTAATTCCCACTATAAAGTGCGACCAATTGCCAAAATCGTATCAAGTTCGCAAGACTCTTTAGAAAGGTAACTAAATAACCTTTCAAATGACAACCAAATCAGGCCAAACGGGTAAGATTTGACCCACAAAATAAGTCCTATAGAAACATGACAAGATTATATCTTTGACTTTCCTAAAATAAAACCTATTCTACTTGGGACATAAAGAAAAAACCCAAAATGTGTTGACAAGAAACTAACATAGATTAACCAAAAGCTAACAATATTAAAAATTATTGTCAAGCAAAAATTTAATCTTTAATACCCCCAACTGAATCAGGGAAGTTAGCTATGGTTTTGTTTTGACATATAAGCCATATTGGACTAAAACCAAGTATGAACTGTCTAACCAGAGCGGTTATTCATGAAAGCATGCAACCCAAGGGGGCATGTCAAGCAATTTTTGTTAGAAGAATACTCAACAGAAAATAAATAAAAGGAGAAAGTTTTTGAAAAAAATAAATAAATCATATTTTTTTACCAGAGTTTAGTTATTGATGACAGGGTTTAGAGAGAGAGATTGATCGTTGTCGTCAAGAAGTTGAAAAGATATATTGAGCTCAACTCAACAAAGACTTATCCTAACTACTTGGGGTCAGCTACTTGAATAATGTTCCACCATTCCAGTTTGCATTGGGCCATATCTATCACTCAATCATAAGCCGTCATGTTTTATCTCAGTAGTTCAACCCAATTCCTTGTTGGCCACCCCCTTGTTCATTTAGAGCCTTCAACTTGTACCATTCCACCCCTCATTAATGCAGTCATTGGTCGTTGTTGCACATGACCAAACCATCACCTGTTGGTAAGGTTGTCAATTGGGCCAGGTTGGCCTGAAGCCCAACATGCTCGGCCCAAAAATAGACAGGCTGGGCTAGCCAAACTTCGGGTTGGGCCAAGTTCGGGTCCAGTTTTTAGTCCCGAAGTTTTATTTGGGTAAACATAATTTTAGCCTGATACCCAGCCTAGCCTGGCCCGATGTATCTTATATGTAATTATGGCCCGGCCCGGCCCCAAATAGATTTCAATGTAACCCTTATTAAACCCCCACCGTAGATCTAATCCATATCTAGCCATCCACAATGATTGTAAAATCTAAACCCTAATTCCAATAAAAGTAAAAAAATCACAGACCAAATAACCCAAACTCTTTTACCTATCTCCGTTTCCTTAGTCCTCCCACAGTGGTCGTTGTCATCGTGGTGGTGGTCATAGTCGTCGTCATGGTGGTGATTGTAGGCGTCATGGTCATCATCATCTCATTGAGAGGAGCTTTTGGGTTTTAAGGGAATTCCAATTACTTGGAATTCCAAATTGAAGGTGCCCAATCAATTGGAGCACCCAATAGAGGGAAGCCCAAGTAGTTAGTCAGGTATGTGTTTTTCTTCTTCTTTTTTCCTCCATTTTTCCTCTTTTCCAAATCAATAATCAAAGATAGCTCTCTCTCTCTCTCTCTCTCTCCCTTTCTGAACAAATTCCAATCCTTTTTATTTTGTTTGTGTGGATAATCAAGAACGAAAGTCTCGGGCCTTTCATCATCTTCTTCTTATTTTTTCTCTACATTTTCCCTCTTTTTTGTGGGTACTGCATTGCATTTTTCCTGTGGTTAAAGTAACATGGTATGCTCTTTGACCTCTTTTTATTGTCTATTTTTTTCCTCTTACTGTTAAACATAGTGTGCTACTCCTTTATGTGTGTGCTTTCCCCGTAAGCTTGTAACAAATTGCAATTTGATCTTTTCTTTTCATATTTAACTATCTCCCATGGTCAAACTTCACAAAGAAGAAGCAAAAAAATTCAGATTTTTAGGATATGGGCTGTTATTGGCCCAAAATCCGCCCAAATTGAGAGTGAAATATAATAGTTCGGGTAGCCTAATATTTTAAGATGGGCCAAGTTTGGGCTCGAGTACATGTAAATTAGTTTGGGCTGCGCTCAGGTTGACCTCGGCCTAGCCCGATTGACAACCCTACCTATTGGGGTTACCATTAAATCCTGTGAATGCCTTTATTTATGATTTTATACTCTCTTGTCTTGCTACTCATCCGTCTCAACATTTTTATCTTAGCAACACTCATTTTATATATGAGTTGGTTCTTGATTACCCAATATTCTACTCCATAAAGCATGACTTTATTTCAATTTTATATTCTAAATGCAACTCTCCACTCCTTCTACCCCACCCTTATTCTCTAGGCAACATCCTCTTCCATCTCTCCCGCCTTATGGATGATTGTACTGGTATTTCAATATTGTTATTTCAGTATTCTATATATGTGCATGACGCTATAAAATATGATAATACTAGAATTAAATAATTGAAACTACTTACTTGACTCGAATGATTGAAAACTTCACTTGACTTGATCAAGGCTAGTGTTTAACACTATGTCCTTAAGACAGATTCGTCCCTCGCACTGGTGCTTACAATCAATTCAAACGTCTGTCTCCCAGGATACAATGATCTTCCACACACAAAAGCAACACTACAATCTGTGTGTCTGACAAACAAACTTGTGCTTGTATCTCTCTTTTACACCAACACTTGACACGAATGCACTATGACACTAATAGTTTGACCAAAAATTGAATGAATGAAATGATTAAGGGACTACTTATTTATAGATTTTTCGTGTTTGTTTGGAACAGGTATAGGGTCACAACTTTTGATGTTAAAACAATCATAAATGACCAATAGTTACAACTTAGTATCCACCTGCACATCCGTACATAATAGACATGTGTGAAAGGAGATGATTTAAGAGACACCTACATGTCCATACAGAATGAACATGTGTCAGTAGGTGTGATTTAGACACACCCCGCAAGGTAAAAACTGTAAAACCTACATGCATAACTGATTTTGGGAGAAAGCAAAAAAGAAAAATATTTATAAAAATTATATTTATTTATTTTTCTTATTGACCCAACCCAACCCGGCACTCGTGTGTGTGTGGGCCCATGTTGGATAGGTCCTCCCCCATCCACAAAATAGTGGTGCCCCTTGGGTCCCTAACTTATGTTCAACATTAGTGTATATGAACACACAGAGTTTTCTGGGCTAATCCATGTGGGACTATTCAAATTTCACACTCTTACCAATGATCAACTAGGCACTTTTGGAAACAATTTCTCATTCACCCATTGACAGTTTTGAGCATCCAACAATATGGCGTTGTTCTCCTCATTGAGGTGAACATAGACCCATGTGGACCCACCTTAAACAACATGTGGGTCCCACTTTTATGTTGGCTTAAACATAGCCAAATGATTAGATTTTTACACAGAAAAATATGGGTATTGTTTAAAATCGTTTCCAACATTATAGACCCCAATGAAGCACTTTACACTCTTCTAATTAATTGAGAAACTCACCCAAGTGAGGAACTTTGATGCCATTGAAGATGTCTTGAAAAAAATTAAAAATGAAAGGAATTACAGGCTTTTCGATGTGTTCTTCTATGGTATTTTCAAAATTTACGAAAATGTGGCGGGTCATATTGCCGGAGACCTATTTCCTTTCTACATGCTTTTGGTGTAATTGTTGGAAACCCACACTCTCCTTTATTGACGCTACACAACTAGGGCTGCAAGTTATCAGAAAAATGGTCATTTTCCAGTCTGCATCCAATCCAAAATAGGCTTATCCGGTCTATTTATAAAAATATCCGTTATAAACATATAGGATACAGATATATATCAATTGGTTCCATTAAATATTTGTTTCATTAAAATATAACAATATATGAAATATAGATAATAGACTGTTGGATTTAAAACTAATCCAACAATCTTAAATAACCTAATAACTATAACCCTTAAAATATATAAATTCTTTACTTCATATATGTTTTATCTTGGTCAACGGTAACACCCACAAGTACTACCACAACTATGCCGCAACAATGTAAGTTCACACCCACCACATAGGAGAAGAGATGGTGCTTTGCTCCATCCGATATCGTTGGTAGATAATATGGCATCGGAGATTTTGGAGAAAATAGATATGGGTTAAGGAAGACTGCACACGACGATGATGATATATACGGAATTGTCTATTTTTTCAAAAAATCCAAAATCCAGTCCAAAATCTGAATTATTTAAACGGTTAGGATATGATATAGTTTTATAATAATCATTATTCTAATATGAAAAAAATATGTTCATATCCATTATGAATCCGGTCTTTTTGCAGCCCTAGCACAACCCTCCTTGATTTTGTGTGACTTTGACCCAGAATGCTTGGAGTGTTTTGACGGGGATGAAATCACGAATAAATGAGCCAATTTTTTATGGCCTGAAACATGGGAGGTGGAATCCATGCACTTTTTCTTTTTTTTTTTGGGGGGG
>JAOXJP010049569.1:0-15000 GCA_025762735.1 Platanus orientalis
AAAAGTGCTCATAGATCCACCCCTCTAACAATGTAAGGTACCCAGTGATCTGCTTTACACCTACCTTACTAGCAAACCCCGGCTGTCGATATAAATATGCCAACACAGCGACTCCCCACGCATAAGTATGTATGCTCTCTAGATCCTCTAAGCAGTGGAGGTAATCGACTGGCACCCAAGTCCCTGTTTCATCAGTAAATAGGGTGCACCCGAGCATATAGAGCAAGTATGCCCTGACAGAGCATTTGATCACCTCCGAATCACTACGGTTAGTCACCCCCTCGAATCTCAACCGTAGCCACTCTAACCTGACTACTAAACCACGGGATAATCTCAGCTCATCGCGAGCCTCCGCCACTGTCACTCGAAGTGTACGACATAACAGAGTCACAAAATTATCATCATCATCATCATGTATGTTGTAGGAGATGGTCCTCCTAACCACGGGAATAGTAAGTAGGGTGCTGACATCATCCAATGTGATGGTCATCTCCTCGAACGGCATATGAAACGTGTTCGTCTCGGGGTACCATCACTTGACAAATGCAGTGATAACGACATGGTGTACAGTCTGGTACATACTGTCAACCAGTGGAAATAGTCCAAACCGCTTAATGTATCCCCTCCATAAATAATTATCCACGCTTTCTTACTGGTACTTCCACTCAACCAACTTCAATCTATGACTGACCAACTTCAGTAATGGCCACTCCTGCAATTGAAATAAATACTTTAAGTATGTCAAATATTATTAATAAGTATAAATTTTTAACCTAAATAATATTACCTGATGTTGTCATATAAATGCAGCAACATGTGTGGAATAGCTAGTAAGAACTGTCAGATCAGCAGGCGTTCTAGGTACAGACGCCTCAGTAACATCATCCGATACCTCTCCTCTAGTTTGGTCATCTACTACAGCCTCTGCGTATGAGCGACTAATAGATGCAACCTCTACGTGTGTATAACTGGTAGATGCCTCGTGCCTAGATGGGCCTACCCTCTCTATAGCCCGACGCTGACAGGCAGATGCAGTGGGAACAAAATACTCATCTCCTGCATCTATATCAGACACAAATGTCATTCAATATTCGATTAAATACCATGTAGAGAATTTGAGACAAGCACATCAAGCATTTCAAGAGAAAACTAAGAACATGAAAGTTGCAGAGAAACCGGAATAAAGAGGTTACTAAGACCATGTATGTTTTTTTCAAAAACTTTATTTTATTTTATTTTTAAAAATTTTTCTAGTGTTTAGTGTTTATTAATTTTATTATTAATGTTTTTTTTGTAGGCGTTCGAACTGTGGTTGTCAAGTAAGGGGCCACTATTCGG
Organism: Platanus orientalis; assembly: GCA_025762735.1. Lineage (NCBI taxonomy): Eukaryota > Viridiplantae > Streptophyta > Magnoliopsida > Proteales > Platanaceae > Platanus > Platanus orientalis. Next base: position 1,339 of record JAOXJP010049569.1, read on the forward strand.
CAACCCCAGCTGAGCAGGGCAGCCCCTACACGGCCAGACCAACCGAACGATGGCCCCTCGCTCGGTAACCACAATCTGAGCACCCCCTCAATCCCCAAAAAACTTATAAAAAAAAAAAAAAACTCACATCCGTCGGTCGCAGCTGATCGTCCACCTCGCCTACGGGGTCATCTACCTCGTAGTCCACCTTGTGTATGAGCCATATTGAGAGACAAGGTGAGGGAGAGATTGAGAGGCAATATTAAGAAGAAAAGAATTTTAAATGCAAAGGAAGGGGGAAAGAAAAGGTGAGGGAGAGGGAAAGGAAGTCGGAGAATTGAAAGGAGAGTGATCGTGCGGCAGAGAAACCACATTCGGCGGCGCGTGAGGGAGGGGGAGAGTTGCTCGGCGGTGGTCCTGTTCATGGGAGAGAGAACTGTGGGATGAGGGATGCGTGAGGTGTGGGAGTTTTACTTCATTAAAAACGGAGGTGTGAGATAAAGGGTATAATGGGGAAGGGACGAGATAAGTTCAAAATTTTATTAAGTGAAATCAGCAACGAGTGAGTGAGCGAGCGTTAGGGGAGTTCAAAAAAATTTGAGGTGTAACTAGCACATCCCTTTAATATTCTCATATATCTATATTATATATTAAAGCATCAGGTGCTGATATAGACAGTCCCTTTGCTTTAGTTCACATGTTTTCTACTAAAACACACGTGTGAAACTCTCACCAGTTTCACTTTTTTATAACATCTTTCCTAATCCTGTTTGTTTCCATCTCCACCACTCTAACACAATTATATCATCTTTCTAAAATCTTTCTTATATTTGTTTTTATCTAAAAAATAAATAAATCTCCTATCACCTAACGGTTCTCTTTCCTCACTTTAAATAAAAGTATCCATAAAAATTCCGAAAATCTTTCTTCTATTTATTTCCATCATAAAATTAATAAATTTCCTCACTGAACGTCCCTTCCTCTCCCTCTGTATAATAAACTTTTCCATTCAAAAAAAAAAAAAAAAGTTCTATATACACTTTAAAGTCTTTAATTTTTTCCATCTCTTACAAAATTTCTCCGCTTCCTCTCGTTCTTCTATTTTTTGAACATCTTATCTCTCTCCGTTTCTTCTTCCATGAGTGATGTCATATGTTTGAACCTTCTTCGTATTCATACAAGCACGGGTTCAGCTGCTAGTTCATATCTATATATAATAAAGAAAAGGGTTGTCCTGGATAACCCCTGCAATTTTCTCCAGTTTTTAAAACGTTTACACGTCATACTTTACAGTTCTAACCAAAAGTATACATGTTCCCTCCTACCACTCCCACAACACCACGATTCTATCCTCTTTCCATTTTTTTCTTTCAAATTCAAATTTCCTTTTCTTACACGGTTTGTTCCCTCTCTCTCCTCCTAAATTCAAGTTTCCTTCTTTTAGTCAGTTTGTTCCCTCTTTCTCCCCTATCTCTCCTAGATTTAAGTTTCCTTTTATATTCGGTTTCGTCATTCCTTTTTCATCTGCGTTACATATCTTAAAAACCGTTCCAAACTCTACTCTCCCTCTCCCTCTCCCTTCATGTGATAGATTGTTGAAGCAATTCTCTTTGTCGGGATTTCAACAGGTACTCTCTCTCTCTCTCGCGCGCGCGCGCCATGTGGTTATGTAATTATTTACTTCTTAATTTTTGTTTCATTTCTCTATGTGATCAGTCGATTTGTTCATATTTAGTAAATCTCTTTTTTTTTTTTTTTTGAATTTTTTGTTCAGTGGTTAGAAGGGAAGATAGGAATGCAGCATCCCATCCCTTGATGGCCCAATTGTGATTGCCTAACCGGCCTTTCTTGGAGTTCTTTTGTGCAAAGCAACACTTTTTTCCTGAAGACGCAAGGGAAGCAGTCCCTCTTGCGCCCACCAGAGGGTCCACGCCTTGGCCCAGGCCCTTGGTTTGGATTGATCTACACAACACGAAAGGCGCCCTGAGAAATAACCCCTGCACATACTAAGAGACACAAGGTTAGGGAACTAAGGCCAGCGACTCACCGGCTTTAGGCTCTCCGATGGTCAAGTCAGGAAGATAAAAAGGAACGGAAAGAATGGAGCTCTTCTGTTTAAAAAAAGGGTTTTTTGCCTGCATTTCTCATATCTGATCTAGGAGCTGAATCCTCTATTTATAGGCTTGGTTTAGGGTACATCCGTGGCGAAGACCACGTGTCACCGCCTCTGTACGTCGATGACCCCATACCTCTGTGTGTTGTTGCCCCATGCTTCTGCTCATAATTACCACCATGCTTCTGTACATTACTGTTCACCTCCCATACTCTTCGCCATGCCTTTCTTCTGGTGCACCTGCTCCTTTCTCCAGAATCGTCAGACCTGTTATAGGGATTAGATGATTTGTACCACGACTTGTGGATTGGTTCTCGGGCGTCGCTCGAGCACTGTGTGTAAGGGTAGGGATCCTAGCTTGTGGCTCCCGAGGGTCTGAGGTCCAGTATCCTTTTGGCTCACCGGGTCTTGTCTTATGAGTCGAGATTTTCTTGGGCCGTGTGTTTTTCCTTATCAGTTGCCCCTATTCCTGGGTACGTATTTACAATGGCTGGGGATGTGATTTACGATGTGATTTACATATAACCATCGTTTCATTGTTTGAGAGGGCGCGTGGTTTCACTCATCGAGGAAGTGTATGTAGGTGTGGGCGTTAATGATGACTAGTCTTTAATGCATCTTGTTAGCCGAAGGGGCGCGCGTGCACCGTCAGGTGGTCGAATCAAATGTCGTGTCGTTTCATGTTTCAAAGAGATCCGATGACTGTCGTTCAAATATTTTTGGAGTTTCTAGGGATATGTGCGACATCTCATCTCCTGATTTAAGTTGGTGGACCCTGGATGGGCGACACGTGTAAAGCCGGAAACAATCGGTGTTGTTTATAAATAGCTTAGGGGTTTGGTGCTTTTCATCTTTTTCGTGCCTTCATCCATTGTCCTTTGTTCCTGAGGCAATTTTCGGCAGTCGCAGTGCTCTTGAAGCAGTAATCTAGGGCTTGTTCCTGGTGCCTTTGCTCATTCTCAAGGTATGTTCATTCCATTTTTTCCATTTCATTTAGGCCTTTCTCCTTTTTTGTTTTAATCACTGGTTTTTTTTTTTGGTTTTCCTTGGTCTTTCTTTTCTCTTTTTCGTTTCTGTTATCGTCGGCGTGTAACGTTCGTTTCCGCCTTCGGCAATGTTTGTTCCCTCCCCCTTCCTTTTTCTCCTCCTCTCTCTTTGTTGCTTTTGTTGTTTTCTCTTCTTTCTCTTTTTTTAGATGGTGTCTAGGGATTCCGTTGATCGGTTGGTCGACGAGGCCAACGACCACTCAGAGGTTCAGCCTAATCCCTCGGGGTGGGCCACTGAGCATGCCTCTACCAGTGCCCGGAGGGCAATTGGGGAGATTGCCCCAGAGGAAGACTTAAAGGCTGCCTAATATGTTCCGAGCTGGGGGCAAGGACCTTAACCAGTTATTAGTCGACTTATCAAATCCCTGATGGGGTAGTGCTTATGGCACCCAGGGAGGCCCATGCGTTTGAGGCCCCCGGAGGTAGTGTGGCCTTATATGAGTAGTCTCTTATGGCGGGCCTCAAGTTCCCAGTCCCTTGGTTCCTTAGGGAACTGTTGTTATTCCTAGGGTTGGCACTTGGGCAACTAATGCCCAATGCTTGGCGAATTACCATCGGGTGTATGGTGTTGTGGGAGCTGACCTTCAAGGGCTGGCACCATCTTACTCTTAGTGAATTCTTTTATTTTTATGTTGTTAAGGAAGAAGAACTGGGGTGGTTCTTCTTCGCCAGCTGGGACTCGCCGCTGACCCTGGTAACGGGGCTTCCAAGTTCCAACAGCGGGTGAAAGACCTGATATTTCTTTATTTTGGGTGAGGGCTAGGAATACCCCCGGGCGAAGTACCAGTAGTGAAGTTCAATTGGGGCTGGGCATCGATTATCAGCCCGATGGGTAAGTTGCTTATACTTGTCGCTGCCCATGTATTTTTATTCTTTTGCTCGGTCTTTGAATAGTAGCTCATCCCTTCATATTCCTCTCCTTTTTTTTCTTTTCAGCTATCGAGGTGGGTGAGGTCTCACCCAAGGAGGAGGAGCATATCAAGACAGTGGTGAACTACCTGGTTCACGCCTACTCTGATCTTGTAACCCCTGACCGGTTGTTTCAGTGCGGATTTGGTCATAATCTAGGTATAAATTTTCTTGCTGACCTCTGCTGTAGTTCTGTTCCCGAGCTGATTTTGATCCTGGGTCATTTGTTTGGCGTTGTATTCAGCAATGAGGACCGACAGAAATTTCCTTGTGAGGGCAAGGGAGATCCGGGAAGTAGCCCCAGGCACGAAGAGGGTGGTGCAGCCGAGTGCCGTGCGAGTGGGGGCACCTTTGGCCTCCAAGAAGAGGAAACAGTCTGCTGCCTCTAGGGGACCTTCTATGCCTCATGTCCTTAAGGTTGCCCCTATCCCTCCGACCGTCGCTGCTTCCTCAGTTGCCATCCCTGTCATTGATCTAGAGGGCGTTGAGGGTCCTCGGCCGACTACTCTCCCAGCTACTTCCAACGCCCCTTCTGCTGAAGGCCCTGCGTCTGCTGCGCCAGCTGTCTAGTCTCCCATTCTCGGGGCCCCCATGACTGCTGTCATGGCTTCGTCTTCTTCTGCTCCGAACGCTTCGGCCCCCGACCCGACTGTGGATGACTCCCTCCTTGGGCCTGATTCTTGGTTATTGAGGACCGGCCTGGGGGGTGCTTGTCTCTTAAAGGGCGTCCCTCTTACTGACGTCGAGTACTTAAAGAAATGTCTTTCCTTGGCCGGTGTGCATCGGGATATGATGCACTAAATGGCCAAGGTGAGTGGTCTTGCCATTCTTTCCTTCTTCTGCATGTAATTTTCTTTATACACGAACTATATATACATTTTCCTTTGTAGACCGTGGCTTTGATGGCTACCTCTATCGAGAGGTATAAATATTGCGAGCAGGTCCGGGACAACAACCTCGATCGCCTGGCCAAAATCTGTAATGATTATATAGCTTTCAAGGAAGAGGCTAAGTCGAGGATAGTGGGCCTTGAGAAGAGGCTGCAATTGTCTGAGGAGGATTGCTCCGACTTGGCCGGGAGGGCATCCAAGTAGGAGGCCCATGTTGAAAGCCTGGTCACTCGCTTGCGTGACTCGGAGGTGGAGATTAGTCATGCCAGGAATGACCTCGTGGCTGAGAAGAAATGGCGAGCCCTGGTGGAGTCTGAGCTCAAGGTGGCCATTGAGAATGCGAGGAAGGCGGAGGAGGAGATCTCGGCATGGGTACAGGTTGAGCTTGAGTTGGAGTGGGAGAAGGTGAGGCGGGAAATGTGGGAGGAAGCTTCCCGGGAGGCTGAGGCAGAATACTTGGCCCCGAATGCTTTCGGCCTTGTTAAGGCCGATTGCTTCTGGGAAGGGTGGGAGGAGTTCAAGGATCTTGCGTCAGAGCAGTTCCCGGGCGTAGACTTCTCATCTCTTAAACCCCGGGGGACAGAACCTGTTGGAGAGGAGGGAGAAACAGTCAGGGAGACGGCATAAACGCTCACTGTGTGGTCCGAGGGTGCTGATGTTGTAATGGGGGAGGTCTTCCCCGAGGGCCAGCCTTAGGCTTTTTTTATTTATTTATGTACATGTTCTTTGTTTGCACAAAGGAATGAGAAAAGATTTTGTTAATTGTATCGTTCCTAATTTTCTTTCCCTTTTTTAAGAATAACGCTTTGTGCTCCTTGTGCCGTGACATTTTTACTTATAAGCAATTTTCATAGGTGCCTCTTGAGGCTTAAGCTTTTTCAGTCGTGATTGCCGAGGATTCTTAGTGGCTTATTTAGGCTTCAGAAGCATGAGTAGGGATTATGGTCGTACTTACTTCGTGGCCCGGGGTGGTGGTAGTCGACTTGTCTCGATGGGCCCCTTAGGCTACCTTGTTGGGTAATGCTCTTAGTGTCGGGGCTATCTCTATTATTGCGACTCTGGCTATCCTATTAGCCCGAGGTTGTGAGTTATGCCATCCTCGTGGCCTTTAGGTTGTGCCATCCTCGTGGATTTTGGGTCATCCTTGTGACCTGGGGTCATCCTTGACCCGAAAGTTGTTCGTGTGGTTCAGTCTTTTAGGCTCAAGGTTGTAGGTAGTGCCTTGATTGAGTAGTTCTTGTGACCTAGGGTTCATAGCCGTAGTTAATTCTACACAATTCAAAGCACGTTAATAGTCAATATTGTACTAACTTCATTGATAATACTTTCTTCGATGTTCTACATTCCATGGCCGTGGTAGGGATTCCCCCTGCAAGTTTTCGAGGTGGTAAGTTCCGAGTCTGTTACACTATGTTACCCTGTACGGCCCTTCCCAGTTTGGCCTCAATTTTCCCTTGGCTGGGTCTTGCGTTGCTTACGTTACTTTCTTGAGAACCATGTCCGCGACAACAAACCTCATCGTCTTTACTCAGGAGTTGTAGTACTTGGTCATTTTCTGCTTATAAGCTGCCACTCTTAGAGCAGCTTCATCTCTTTTTTTCTCGAGCAGGTTGAGGTTCCCTCTTAACCCTCTTTCATTGTGGCTTGGGTTAAAATTTACCATTCTGTGTGAGGCTATCCCGATTTCCACAAGTATTACTGCCTCGGTCCTGAAGGCTAATGAGAAAGGAGTCTCCCCAATGGGGGCTCTTGTGGTGGTGCGGTAAGCCCAGAGGACGCTGGGGAGTTCTTCGGGCCAAAGGCCTTTGGAGCCTTCAAGCCTCTTCTTTATCATGCCGATCAAAGTCTTGTTGGTGACTTCTACTTGGTCGTTGGCTTGAGGGTGGACCGGTGATGAGTAGTGGTTCTTGATACCGAGTCCTGCGCAAAATTCTTGGTACTGGGCATTATTGAATTGTTTTTCGTTGTCGGTAATTATGACTCGGGGAATGCCGAACTGGCAGATGATGGACCTCCACGTGAAGTCTTGGATATTTTTCTTAATGATTTTAGCCAGGGCCTCGGCTTTTACCCACTTAGTGAAGTAGTCGATAGCCACCACCAAGAATCTCATTTGCCTCCTTCCTTGGGGAGTGGCCCGACTATGTTAATCCCTCACTGCACAAAGGGTCATGGCCCTATCATCGGTGTCAGCTCTTCTGCCGGCTTCCTCGGGATGTTGGCAAACAGTTGGCACCTGTCGCATCTCTAGGCAAGAAGGGCAGTGTCTTTCTGCATTGAGGGCCAGTAGTACCCGGCTCTTATTGCTTTGTGGGCCATGGATCTGCCCCCAGAATGGTTACCACATATTTCTTCATGAATTTCTCAGAGCACATAGTCGGCTTCTTCTTCGGATAAACAGCTAAGTAGAGGGAGGGTAAAACCTCGTTTATATAGGATGCCGTCCAGCAAAGAGTACTAACTAACTCATGTTCTAATCTTCCTGGCTTCGTCCCTTAGATATCTCAAGATTCTTACAGCCCATCCAAGCTCAGGGCTGATCATGTTGACTTTTTTCTCCTCCCTTGCCTCGATGCTCTGTTGTGGAAGGTGCTCCATCGTCACTCCCGAGGGCATGTTTTTGGCATCGGACCATGCGAGCCTTATCATCCTATTGAATTCTTTGTTCTTTATTCGAGGGACTTACTATATGTCAAAATACCTGAAATGAGACTTTTCCTTTTCTACCACGACGAGATATCACCTCATTCAATCATCCTTCGCACCGCATTTCCCTTGGACTTGCCCTACCACTAGCTGGGAGTCACTCTTGAGTTGTATATTTTTCCCCACGAGCTCTAGGGTGATGTGCAACCCTATTATTATTGACTCGTATTCGGCTTCGTTATTGGTTGCCTTGAACCCGAACCTTATGGCATATTCAAGCCTGTCTTTTTCTGGTGTAATCAGGATGACCCCTCCTCCTGCGGTGGCCCTAGTAGAGGACCCATCTACATTCACGACCCACCCTTCTGGGTTGATTTCTAGTGCCTGCTTGTCTTGATTCCCAAGCTTGACCATCTGGTCGTAGGTGTATTCAGCGACAAAGTCAGCGATGGCTTGGCCCTTGACGGTTCCGTAAGGGTGATACTCGATATCAAACTCGCTTATCTCTATTAACCACTTCACCAATCCTCCTGAAGTTTCAGGCCTGAGCAATATTGCCTTGAGTGGTTGATCTGTCAGGACCCAGATGGCATGAGCTTGGAAATATGGTCTCAACCATCGGGCCATGACAACCAGAGCCAAGGCCATCTTTTTAGCCCTTAGGTACCTTTCTTCTGCCCCTCTGAGTACTCTGCTAGTGTAGTAGATAGGTGCCTGCACCCCAGCTTATTTCTTGACCAATACTGAACACAAGGCTGTTTTCGACACCGATAGGTATAAGTACAATACTTCCCCCTGCTTTGGCTGGTTGATTGTTGGCAGGTGTGCGAGGTAGCTTTTGAGTTCACCGAATGCCCTGTCGTACTCCTCGTCCCAACGGAAGGCCTTCTTTAATAGGCAGAAGAAAGGGGAGCATTTATTAGTAGAACGGGAGATGAACCGATTGAGGGCTGCGATCCTGTTGGCTAAGCGCTATACCTCTTTCATGTTTCTAGGTGCTTGCATATCGATGATTGCCTTTATCTTTTCGGGGTTGGCTTCTATTCCCCTCTGAGATACCATGAACCCGAGGAACTTACCGGTCGAGACCCAGAAAGTAAACTTATCAGCGTTGAGCTTCATGTTATTCCTCCTTAAGGTCAGGAAGGTTTCATCCAAGTCCGAGAGGTGCTGTTCAGCTCAGAGGCTTTTCACCAGCATGTCATCTACGTATACTTCGACATTTCTTCCGATCTGGTCCTTAAACATCTCGTTGATGAGTCTCTAGTAAGTAGCTTCGGCGTTCTTCAATCCTAAGGGCGTCACCCGATAACAGTAGAGAGCCCGGTCGGTGATGAAGGCGGTCTTTTCTTGGTCGGGTCTATATATCTTGATTTAGTTGTACCCTGAGAAGGCATCCATGAAGCTAAGGGTTTGGTGTCCTGCCGTTGAGTCTACCAATGTGTCAATCCTCGGAAGGGGGAAGCTATCTTTTGGACACGCCTTATCCAAGTCGGTGAAGTCAATACATATTCGCCATTTTTTGCTCGTTTTCGCACCATTACCACGTTGGATAACTAGTCGGGATAGTAAACCTTTTTCATAAAGTCGACTGCCAATAACTTTTCTACCTCCTCTGCGATGGCTTGGTTGCACTCGGGGGCAAAGTTTCTCTTTTTGGCCACCTGGGGATCTATTCCCGGTATATCTTCGTGTGTCTAGGTGAACACATCTTGGTTCTTCACAAGGAAATCCCTCAGCCGTGCTCTGTATTCATTTGGCAGGTTGGCCCCTACTCTAGTGGTTCAGCCTGATATGCTGGCGTCGAGGATGATGTCTTCCAGGTCTCCCTTGGGTTCTACCGCCATTCGGGTTTTCTCACCCCGGACCTTTAAGCCTTCGATTGACATGTTCTCCTTAGAGCTTGATGGCTCCCCCTTGAGCGATGCCATATAACACTCCCTGGCTATTACTTGGTCGCCCCTGACCTCCCCGATCCCTCTTTCCATCGGGAAGTGCATTAATAGGTGGTATATTAACATGATTGCTTTGAATCGGTTTAATACAGGCCTCCCGAGTATCGCGTTGTACACAGATGGGCAATCTACAACAAGGAAGTACATTGCCTGGGTCACTTAGCATTCTCCTGTGCCGTCGGTGATGGGCAAACAGATCGTTCCTAGTGGTAGTAACCGGTCACCGGTAAATCCTACCAAGGGTGTCTAGACGGGTTTGAGCTTGTCTCGTCTGATTCCCATCTGGTTGAAGACTGGAAGGTAGAGGATATCAGCTGAGCTTCCATTGTCGATGAGGATACGACACGTGAGGTAATTTGAAATGACCAGTGTTACCACCAAAGGGTCATCATGAGGTTAGCTTACCCCTCAGGCGTCCTCCATAAAAAAAGTGATGGTTAGGCATCCTAACTTGTGCTGCTTCCTAGGCCTTTTTATCGTCATAAGCTGCAGATCTTTTCCTACATGGATCTACCTCAAATATGACTTTCTAGCTGAACTGGATTCACCTACTCCTGCGAAGCCTCCAGATATCACTCTTATTTCCCCTATAGGTCCATCAGGCATTCTTTCCTCTCGAGTCGGGGGGTTTTGGCTAATGCCCCTATTGGGATTGTCGCCTCTCAACGATAAACCTCTGTAAGCGGCCTCTCTAGATCAGGGCCTCAATCTGCTCCTTTAGGTCGAAGCAGTCATTGGTGTCGTGTCCATGATCTAGGTGGAATCAGTAGTACTTGTTGTGGATCCTTTTTTTGGGCAGGGCACGGATCATATTGGCCATTTGATGCTCGGGTCATCTCTGATGTGCATAAACACTTGTTCTATGGCCGCGTTGAGGGGTGTATAGTTCTGGAATCTACTTGGGGGGAATATGTGCTCGTGGACCTATTCCTCGCATGGCGCCCCCGTCCCTAACCTGGTGCCCTTTTTCCTCTTGGGGCTCCCACTGAGGTTCCCTCTTCATCCTGTCGTGCTGAGGGTTGGACCCGACATCTCGCTCTCATCTAGCACTGAGGGTATCTTCGGCGTTCATGTGTTGTTGCACTTTTATCATGAGGTGAGCCATTCGAGTCGGGGGTTTCTGGACAGAGAGAACAAAAGTTTGGATGGTGCTAAGCCCGCCATTAGGGTCGCCACGATCATCCTTTCATCTGCATCATCAACTTGCAAGGCTTCTTTGTTGAATCATGCCATGTTGTCCCGCATCCACTCCCCCCTGCTTTGTTTGATGTTCAGGAGGTGGGTTGCGGGCTTGAGGTGTTGCTGGCTACCGATAAAGTAGCCCACGAATTACTTCCTTAACTCTGTGAAGTTAGAGAAGCTTCCGAGTTTCAGCTGGCCAAACCAGGCCCTGGCAGGTCCCTTAATTGTCGTTGGAAACGTTTGACACATTATCTCATCGGGGGCCGCCTAGAGACTCATATGCATCTTGTAGGCCTTCAGGTGGTCCAGTGGGTCTTTGCTCCCGTCAAACATCTCCATCTGAGGTGGCTTGAATTTGTCAGGGAGCGGACGGGCCATTACCTCTGGGGTGAATGAGTGATCTACCCTCTGGATGAGTTCGTCTACAGTGGTTGGGGCTTTACCTTTCAACGCCTGCCTCATTGATGCCATTTCTTTCCTCACATCCTCCATTTTTTCTTCCCAATATCTTGGGATAACAACTTCCTCTTGCTCGTGGCCTCCTCGGAATCGAGATGCCGAGGTGCTCTCTTCCTCATATATGGCTCGGTCACGATCTTGACTTGGGGGGTCATGCGACCCCGGCTGCCCTGTACTTCCACCCCCCGGCATTTCCCTCCAGCCTCTTAGCTCTAATATGATTTCTCTGTTCTGCTCCATTAGTAATTGTACATCCGTTGTGAGCCCTTGAAACTTTCGCTCGAGTGTGCCAACCCTAGGAGTTTTGGGGCGCACTCCTTCGGACATAGAAGCTCCTGGTCTATTAACTCCATTGTTGTGGTCTTGTTGTGTCGCCATAGACCTGGTGTTAACCATGCGGACCTTCAATACTACTGGAACCTGATTGTGTTTCCATAGACGGCGCCAATTGAAGACGTAAAAGGAAGCAGTCCCTCTTGCGCTCACCAGATGGTCCACGCCTTGGCCCAAACCCTTGGTTTGGATGGATCTGCACTCAACACGAAAGGCGCCCTGAGAAATAACCCTTGCACATACTGGGAGACACAAGGTCAAGGAGCTAAGGCCGGTGACTCACCGGCTTTAGGCTCTCCGACGGTCAAGTCAGGAAGATAAAAAGGAATGGAAAGAATGGAGCTCTTCTATTTAAAAAAAATGGTTTTTTACCTGCATTTCTCATACCTGATCTAGGAGCTGAATCATCTATTTATAGGCTCAGTTTAAGGTACATCCATGGCGAAGACCACCTGCCGCTGCCTCTGTACGTCGATGACCCCATACCTCTGTGTGTTGTCGCCCCATGCTTCTGCTCATAACTACCCACCATGCTTCTGTACGTTGCTGCTCACCTCCCATACTCTTCACCATGCCTTTCTTTTGGTGCACCTGCTCCTTTCCCCAAAATCGTCAGACCTACTGCAGGGATTAGGTGATTTGTACCACGGCTTGTGGATTGGTTCTTGGGTGCCACTTTGTTAGTCAGGACTTTATTAGGGACTGCGATCCTCTTGAGTCCCTGGGTAGTCTCGGGTGTCGAGCACTGCGTGTAATGTTCGGGATCCTGGCTTGTGGCGCTCAAGGGTCTGGGGTCCAGTATCCTTTTGGCTCACCGGGTCTTGTCTTATGAGTCGAGATTTTCTTGGGCCGTGTGTTTTCCCTTATCATCCTGAAATGAAGGTACTTAATTTATATTAGAAAATAATTTAAAATGATCTGAAATCTGATTTTGAATAGAAGACGTGTGTTGTTCATTCATGGGTTCATCTCATCATGTGCATTTTGGATCAAAATACTATTTTCGAACTTCTTGTGCACTACCAAATCCATTAATTGATCTGCTTGGGTTCGGGATGAGCCCAAAGCAAACAGTCTCCCTGTACATGCTAAAAGAAAATGTTGTCCAGCCTTATAAAGTGAAGCTTCCGTTCACATACTTTCCCACTCCTTAGACTGTATTTTGGTGCTCACCCTAGCCGTTAAATATCCCTGAGCTGTCAAGTTTAACTTTACTTGCTCTTGTAAGTCATCTTAATTATTTTGCTTTTACTCTAATGATAGTTTTATCTTTTCGTTAATGGGGTTTTGAAATCCCTATTTTCTGGTACCCAATTGTGAACAAGCAACCCAGTGGGTCACTTCCCGGCGTTTGGGTGCTGATAGAATTGCAAGTCAGGCAATTGGATAGGACAAAAGTGTTTCTTTGCACGCAGAGCTCCAAGAAGTTCATGTTTTCCTTTTTCCATTACATTCTATTCTCTGTAGGTCCGATTATTTTTTATTGTAATTTATTTTCTTGCATTTATGTGGTTCAATGTGACTTAGTCCCCATATCATTTCATCTTCATATACTTCAAGATGTATATACTATACAGTCTTTTGAATGAATGACTATTTGAAACAGAGCACTTAGTATTTTTACAGTCACGATCATAATATCCATTTGTCTAGAGAACCTCTTTTTAATGCTTAGTTATATCCTTGAGGCCATTTTTTTTTCAACGGGGATATTTTGCTACATGATCTTCGCATTACATTGTTGGGATCTCCTCAAAAGATGAATTTAAACTTATTTGTAGCAATTATCTTTTTTATAATTATTATTTATATTAATTTAATTTATGTGATTCCCATGTTTATCTATCTATATATAGAAAGCAAAGGATTGAAAGCAAAGGGGTCTTGCTACAGTGCCTCATGCCCCCTATTCCTTTTGATTTTTTAGGGTCTTTTCTCAATTCTTCCTTGAATCAAACCCTCTCCTCTTAGCATCCGTCATTCAAACCAACACCATACTAGCAGTGAACCCGTGCAATTCACACTGACAATGTAGTAGTTAGAGTTATATTTTTAAGAAGTCAAGTTGCATATATGTAGAGATAATAGTTTTATTATTAAAAATTAAAAAACACAATATATAATATAGGAATAAAATGATTAATTAAAAA
>JAOXJP010049580.1:0-16076 GCA_025762735.1 Platanus orientalis
CAGTTCATCTTCCTTCCCCCCCCCCCTTCCCTCTTTTTCTTCTTTCTTTGTCATCTTCATCTTCTTCTCTCTCTTGCTACCTCAACAAATTTTATGTTTTTCTTTTTTCGTTTTTGCTTTGTGTTCTTGAAATTTTAGGCATGAGAAGACAATCCACTGAGAATAATCCACTGTAATCCGATCAGGAAGCCATGCTTCTTGAGCTCTTTGTGTGTTGATGATGTTGTGGGGTTTGGGTCCAAGTTTTGTGAGAGATTTGCAGAAGAGTGAAAGAAGAGGATAAAAGACATGCAAAGAGAGTGAGTGGGAGGCATTGTTTTCAGTCTCTGATGAGTGATGAAGGGATGGATATCTCTTATCAACAAGCAAACCCCAAAACCTACAGCAAATCCCTACCCTCAAAATCACCCAAAAAACAAAGAAAATAGTAAAAAAAATGGAAAGTGAGAGAGAATCAGAAACTTTGCTCCGAACTTGCTTCAATTGCAGAGGCTACAAATCGATGGAGCAACTTGGCACTTGTTTCGGTTGCAGAGAGGTACGTGCAGATAAAACCGTTGAGATTGGGTTCCCTTTACTTTCCTTTGCCTCTTATTCCGACCAATTGGTTAGAACAGGGTAACGGCTATTTATGGGAGAACTCTTCATGAGAAAATTATGCTTTTCAAGGTGGTTTTCTATGCTGGTACTGCTATGCAAGAGATTGCAAAAAAGTGGGGATTCCCATAAAAAAAAAGTACAAAATCTCATAAAACTTTAAGTTTTTACCCCGAATCAAGCAAAGCCATAAAACATGGAATTGCTGGAAAGATAATTGAACAACCATTCAAATGACACCAAAATCAAGTCAACTGTTAGGTGGGTACGCTTCCGTCTTATTACTTGGATCTCCCTCTTAGTTCCTCTTATAAATGCAAAGAAGTCTGGAACCCACTTTATCGAGAATAAAGAAATGTTTAAGAGGTTGGAAAGGTATGTATCTTTCTAAATGTGGGAAAATCACTTTAATTAAATCTATGCTTGCTAGCTTATCCACCCATTTTCTTTCGCTCTTTACTATACCCTCATCCATAGATGATTTGATTGAGAAAATGCAACATGACTTTCTACGAGAAAGAATGGAAAGAGGACAAAAGTCTGCACTTGGTTGCTTGGGAGGACATTTGTAAGCCTAAAATTGAAGGTGGGCTTGGAATTAGAAGAATTCAAGAGGTGAATAAGGCTCTCCTTGCAAAATGGCTCTGTCGCTTCGGAAATGAAGAAGAAAGTCTATGGAGAAAGGTTATTATGGAAAAATATGGTACAATTAGCAAATGGGAATATAGAAGAGTGACCTCCCCTTACGGGGTTAGTCTTTAAAAGGGGATTATGTCTTTGGTTGATCAAATTAAAAAGACTATGCGCTTGGAAGTTGGTAATGGGAGGAATGTTCTTTTTTGGGAAGATGTTTGGTGCTTTCCAAGACCTCTACGAGAGGAAGTTCTTGCTATCTTCAATTAAGCTTTGTGGTTGATTGTTAGATTAGGGAGGGGGTGGAAGGTAATTGGAATGTTCCTCTTCGTTGCCAGCTTAATGATTGGGAAATTCCGGATATGATTAGGCTCATCAACCATATCAACCGCATACATCCTTCTCCAGATAATGAGGATAAACGAATTTGGCCCTTGAAACCAATGGAAGTTTCAGTGTGAGATCGTGCTATAAATCTCTCCATCCTCATGTGGAGGTGGAATTCCCTTGGAGGGATCTTTAGCGGTGTAAAGATCCATATAAGGTGGCTTTCTTTGCTTAGAAAACTCTCAGAAATAGGATAATCTTCAAAGAAGAGGCATCTCTTTCCCAATTAAGTGTTTTCTATGCCATAGCACGGAAGAATCCATAGATCATATCTTCATCCATTGCCCCTTTGCTTTTGAAGTTTGGTTCATGCAAATCCATGAAGTTTCTTAATTGGGTTATGCCAAATCGCATAACAAATCTCTTTCGATCAATGGCAGTTTTTTGGAAGAGGTGGCAAAGGTGCAAGGATTTGGAGAATGTAGATGATAGCCATTTGGCGGTCCTTGTGGAGGGAGCAAAACAATAGAATTTTTTATAATTGTATGGAGCTTTCTTATGTTGTGTATAGAAGGGCATGCGATAGATGTCTTCGGTGGGCTTCCATCTATAAAGAGTTTGTAAATAGCTCCTTTATGGAGCTTAAGCATGCGTTGGGTTTATATTGTAAAAAATTGTGAGACCCCGTAGTGTTTTTTGGGGCCCTCTTTTTGGTTTGGGGATAGTCTTATTCCCTCCTTTAATTAAATTTTCTTATCAAAAATATATATATATATACTATTGAAGAAGAGAAGTCTAATAAAGTGATCAATTTTAGATGTTCTAGAAACCTAAAAAAAATTGTTGTTAACTAACAAAAGGCATAAAGACATAAATTTCTGCAGGAATCTTCTAATGGATTATAGTAATCATTATGAAGAATTAAATGAAGAAGAAACCTGATAGAACAACAAGCAAATACATGAGTGTTAAAGGGGTATGATGAAACCCTGCTGAGTAAGCTCTAAGATCCAATTGATAGAACTATTTATCAGCAATCATGTGTTCACCAGGCAGCAGTTTATGTCCTTTGAAGACATCAGTCCATGTATGATTAATGAAGAGGAAGGAAAGAATGGAAGAAGAATGTGTGAGAAGATAAGAATGAGGAAGAGGAAAGAGGGGAGTCGTGAAAGATAGAGAAGAGAGAGAAAGAAAATAAGAGACATGGGAGAAGAAAGGAGAGAAGGTAGGGAAAAGAGAAGGGGAGTTGTTGGCCTCTACCCACGAGGAGAGAGAGAAGGAATAAAGGGGCCCACGGAGAACCACCAATTCAAAACCAATTTAATTCATAAACGTCAATATCGTTAAAGAAGGGGTTGTGCCTTATTTATAGGCTTACAATTCAATAAAAAGAAAGAAACTTTCTAATAAGGAAAACTTGTAAATATAAAAACTTACCACCTAAGAGTTTCTAAATATTTGGACTCTCCTAAACTAAAACTTCCTAAAAATTTAGAAGAACAAAAACAAGGGAAACATTGGCCCCATTGTGTCGACTTTGGGGACTCCAAATAAGCCAAAATAGAAGCTGTCGACTAGGCCTCTTTGTGCCCATTGGGTAAAGGTGGTAGTCCACTAAAAGACAAAACCATCCCAATGACCAGTCCATTCAATTATCCAATTTCCCTGGTTTTTAGCCTTATTACAACCAACCCCTTCAAATAAAATCTACCCTTGACCAAATGGTCTTATTACAAAACTAACCCACCCCTTACAAGACACAAAAATAATCCACATAATACACCATCTTAAATCTGGTCCTCTTATGAGGGGTCACATACATCTGCCTCTTAGTGTTGTCCGCATCATTGTTAGGAAAGTTCTAAGTTTAGTATTGTTTATAGTCTACAAGTTTAGGTTTTAAGCAGGTTTCTTGTTTTAGTAAGTGGGATATTGAGTATTTAGTAATACTTGAGGGTCAAGTTTAGGAAATTAGAAAGTTGTATATTGGGAGGGAATATGGGTTTCTAAAACTTAAATTCTGTACTCTATTTAAGTCATCCCAACCCTAATGAATGGAACAGAGAATTTTATGATGGACGTGACTGAAACCCTAAGTTGAAGTTTGTACTTATCTTTTCCCTATGGTCTGTGCTATGGGATCCCTTGTAGACAGTTGGTGCTGCTACAAAACCCTGTCAATGGCTGGTGCTGCTAACACTCCTCTTATTTATAACACTATTCATGTGTTACTATTAATGAGTAATTGTTCACAGCTCCTTATTCTTCTACTCCTCTTCTATTATTTAACCTGATTCAAGTTCTTTGGTTTGATGCTATATTTCTGGACAGCAATCGGAACACTGTAAGTTGAACTATCGATACGTGTCCAAATCAATTGAAATTTTCTGAGTTTATTGTTTACTTCAGTATTTGCTTGTCTACCAATTTCTAACACATTCTGAGATGTTTACCCTATTCTATCAAGCTTTTTTTATTTGTTGTTTTGCTGGATTTCCAAGTGCAGACCTGAGTTTTGAAGAGTTTATATACCTTTAATCATCCATTTAATCTGAAATTTTGATAAGTTGTTCCTCACTTATAAATCTACCGCCATATAAAATTTCAGACAATTCTAACATTCCTAGACTTCGTTTACATTTGCTATCAAAAAAAAAAAAAACTTGGTGTACATTCATCCAAAGTTCTTACCAAATTTGATATTTCTCATTTGGCAACTTGTTAAAACCCTAATTAACCTATTCACTTGGGTTTATTTTCAGTCCTTCTTTGGACTTCATTTGGGCCCATTACTCGCAGATTTACAGCATTCCTAGGGTGTCCTGCATCAGTTGGTATCAAAGCAAAACTCTAGCATATGGTTTTTGAGGTTAGAACTATGTTTACTCTTCCATCGGGAATGTAATCAAAGTTCTAATCAGTGACAAATACGATGAAAATCTGATTTCTTCAAGTGTTGTGGCAAAGATCCAACAAAATGTTGAAGACCAAAATTATTATTCTTATCACGATGACGATTTTATTGTTCTGTTCAAAAGGGAGCATTATATGGATAGTGCTAAATGTAAAGTTGTCCCTACGGAAAATTGTGAGGTGGTCTTCAGAAAGCCATGGATTGATGAAAGGAGTGCTACCTATAATGAGGAGACCAATAGCTTACAAATTTTCATATATGGTCAATATTATCAACTTAGGCAAAAACTGAAACAGCCTACTACTCAACCTCTTGTTTGGAATTTTGATATCAAGAAAGATGTATCAGTTGAAGCAATGGAGAAAGGTGTGCCAAATGAAGCTTCAAAAGAACATGAACCCATCATGGAATCTCATGATGAACAATCATCCAAGGTGGAAACTAATGAAGGTAAAGATGGCTTCAACATTGTTGATGAGGTTAAAGAAGAGCTGGATAATGAAGATGAGGAACTTACTCACAAGGCAGTCTTATAAGATGCATGTATACATAATGCATGGTTTGCCGATGAGACAAAATTCTTATGTTGACCCATTTCTCTTTGCTTCCATAGGCATAGAAGACAAAGAGGACAGAATGCACATCAAGAAATTCCACACACCTGATGAGCATGAATACAAAGTATACAATCTGAACACCAATGCGACCAGCAACAATTACATTGTGGCAACATTCAGAATAAACCTACCAACAACACCATGTTCAAGATCAGACATGGAGAATTCTTTATCAACAAATTCATGGGCGAATTTTTTTCCATTGGGGAATGATGCGGGAGCATCCATGAGGAACAAGAAGAAATTAAATGAACATGGGTGATTAATGGGTCACAATTTGTAAGGGTAGAGTAAGAAATTTATTTTATTTGGTCTTTTTTATAATAAGGCTCAAAAACCAATATTTAATTAGCGTTTTAGGGTTTTACTTATTGTAACCCCATAACTTATTTTTAGCCCAATTTTTCTAAAGTCAAAACTTGCATTTTTAGTACAATTTTGGTGTCTTTAGAAAGATTATTTAGTTACATTTTCAAAAAGACCAAGATTCCGTAAATCCAATCTGATTTCTTAAAGCTATGACAAAAATATTGAAGGGGTATCAATGTGTGATAGGAATAGAATTTTTCGAAAGTTTTATCAAATATGTTTTTTGGAAAGTTTTAAGTTTAGTATTGTTTGGTCTATAAGTTTCAATTTTAAGTACTTTGCTTGTTTTACCAAGTGTGATGCGGACAAAATCAAGAGGTTATTGTATATGCCAATCCACAAGAGAATCAATTTCAAAATAGGGCCAAAAGATGGGTTATTTCAAGTGTTTTAAGGGGTGGGATGATAATGTAATAAGGCCTTTTGTGCCATGGGTTAAATTAGGTGTTTTGAGGATAAGCGTATTTTTGTAATAAGGCATTGTTCCCGATGGTATTTTAGTAATTTTAGTGAGTCAACAAACCAAAATAGGACCCTTTTGGAGTGTTGGACAAAATTCTCTAAAAGGCCTTAATTTTTGGCAGTTTAGTTTTTAGAAAGTCAAAGTTTTTGTAGTTTTAGGCTTAGTAAAGTATTAGGTATCAAGTAGGCTAGTTAATTTAGGACTTGCTATTTTTTTAATGTTTCGAGCCTATATAAAGGACTGTATGTTTTTGTATAGTTAGACAATGAATTTATGAATTAAAGTTTGGTTTTGATGGGTTTTATTTTATCCCTCCTTCCCCCTTCACATGGTGTATCCATGTGGACTAGCCAAGGTTCGTTTCTTCTCTCTTCCTTCTTCTAATATCTTATTCTTCTTCTAATTATTGTTTTTCTCTTCCTTCTATCTTCTTCTTTCCTCCCTTATTCTCCTTATTCTAATTCCCTTAATTGTGATGCTACAACACCATACATACTAGAATATTCAAGTTGCTCGATCTTACAATTGGACATCTCAGACAACTTCTAGCCCAAATCGCATCAGTCAAACAAAGGTAACTTGTGCTTGTTTTATCAAGTTTTCTTCCCCATCTATCCCCATTCTTCTTCCTCAAACACCTCTTGATTCCCCATCTTCCCTGCTAGTTTATAGACAAAAATTCTCCACCAGTTTTATGAATTATCTATTAAAGAACCTTCCAAGGTCTGAAATTTTATGATTTCATATAGAAAATCTTCTAAAAAATCAATGAAGTTTAGACCTAGGACCCTAAGATACGTCAGAATCTACCCGAAAAAATTCAGAATTTTCTAATGCATCAATAGAGGTATTTTGGTAATTTTGGGGTTCTACCAAGAAATTCTTGAATTACACTTCTAGGTTACTTCTACCCTTTTTTTTATTCTTTTTTTGTCTTAATTCTTCTAACTCTCTCTACTTGAATTTCTTCTTCAATTCTTATATTTTTCCTAAAAATTTTGATTACTTAAGTGTACTAAAAGTTCGATTCTTGGTTCATTGCTTTTATTCTTACTTCCACTACATCTCTTTTGGACTTTAAATTGACCCTTGGTATCATCCTACGTCAAAGTGGGATCTTGAATATTTAGCAATACTTGAGGATCAAGTTTAGAAAATTAGAAAATTAGAAAATAGCATATTAGGAGGGAATATAGGTTTTCCAAAACTCCGATTATGTACTCTATTTAAATCACCCTAACCCAAATGCATGGAACAGAGAATTTATATGAAAGTTATTGAAAACCTAAGTTGAAATTGGTGCTTCTTCTCTCCCTACGGTTGGTGCTGTGGGATCCCTTGTAGACAGTTGGCAGCTTAGCGCAGCTACAAAACCCTGTTAGTGGTTGGTGCTGCTAACACTCCTTTTAATTATTTTTCTTCTTGGATTTATAACGTTGTTCAATTCATCAAAAATAATTATAACATTGTTCATGTGTTACTATTCACGAGTTGTTGTTCACGTGTTATTGTTTACAGCCCCTTGTTCTTCTTCTATTATTCCCTTTAGCCTTATTCATGTTCTCTAGTTTGATGCTATATTTCTGGATAGCAATCGAAATTCTATAAGTTGAACCATCAATATTTGTCCAAATCAATTGAAATTTTATGAGTTTATTGTTTACTTCCTTATTTGCTTGTCTACCAATTTCTAACACATTTTGAGATATTTACCGTATTCTGTTAATCTTTTTTATTTGCTATTCTGCTGGATTTCCTAGTGCAGACCTGAGTTTTGAAGAGTTTATATACTTTTAATCATCCATTTAATCTAAAAATATTATAAGATGCTCCTCACTCATAAATCTATTGCCATGTAAAATTTCAAAATGCTGACATTCCTAGACCTGGTTTACATTCATCCAAAGTTCTATCCAAATTTGAGGTTTTTAATTTGGCTACTTGTTAAAACCCCAATTAACCTATTCACTTGGGTTTATTTTCAGTCCTTCTTTAGACTTCATTTGGGTCCATTACTAATGCGGACATCATGCCTAGAGGGGGTATACTTCAAGTATAGAGGAGGAGGAGGAGGAGCCCTATGCTATGGGTCAAGTAGGTGGTCCCCACCAGATTTTGACATGTGCAGCTTCTTGGACTGTGATGTAATGGGCTTTGGAGCCTTGCATGACACAGCTTATGTGTCCTTTTCTTTCATGCTTTTAGTTTATTATTAGACTATTTGCTTAGTTTTATTTTATGCACATGTTGTAAGGGTGTAATGGAGTTTTAATTACATGTTAGGGCTATTTTTGGTTATTATTTGTTTAAATAAGGGTTTAATAGTCCTTTCATTAGTAATTTGATTAGGGTTGTAAACAGTAAATAGTGGAAGAGCTATATATGGCCTCCACACGATTTGGACTAATGAAGGATGGCTTATTTTGAATCAAAAATTGTTGGTTTCTCTACATCTCACAGCTAGAACTCTCTTGGCATGTGTGTGTGTTGCTAAAATCCTAAACCAGGAGTGGTTTTTCCCCTTTGGGGTTTGTGCATCTAGGTGGAGACCTAGAACCCTTTACTTGACTCTTCTTGTTACTTGACCCCTTAACCCTTTGAGCTCAGCTTTTGTTGCTGATTGCATCACTCAATTGCTACATACTACCCATGAAAACCGTCCCTATCTATTTCCCATGCTAGCGGCAGCCATGGGGTTCTTTTTCTGATTGTGAGTTGATTGAATCATGAATTCCAATTTTTCCCTCACTTAATCCCATATTTGAGGGCTATTTTAGTACTTGTATTTGATTGGAATATTTGGAATTTAATAAGAAGCATGCGACTGAGGGTGTAACAGTCCTAATTCCATTAGAACTCTAAATTTTGAGGAACAAATCATGTGTGGTGGGTACAAAGGAGAAATCCCATAACAAAGGAGAAATCCCATAGCTGGTGGCAACTTGGAAGTTGGAAGAGTCGCATCACTTTGGGACTCATCCTTTAAGAGTTTTCCAGATTTAAAAAGTGGGAAGTCATGCGATCACCTAGTAGGCCCTCCTAGTGCCACTTGGACTCTTTATTAGTGTCCTTTGAACTTTGAAGAGAGAAATTCTTCTCAGAAATTATTCACACGTGGAGAGCAGCTTCAAAGAGTCCTAGCACAATTGGACTCTAGTGCTTTAAAGGCATTCTGAGTGGAGAAAAAGGGAGCATGACTGGACTGTTTTCATTCTCATTTTAGAGGCCTACGATCATTTCATACAACCTGCTGGGAGCCCTATTGCCACTGACTGCTGCAGACCAAGGTACATACACAATATGGTCTTTTCCTTAATCAAGTCAGCTACTTCATTCGTGGACTCCTTCACTGTCCAATATGTTTAACAACCCATATAATATGGTCACTTTTGTCTGTTGTTCCTTTAATTATTAATCTGTTAATCCTATATATATATATATATATATATATATATATATATATATATATATAACACTGTTGCCCGCACCTTTTCACAGCCCATATTAGCTCCTTTGATTTACTATATCAGCTCATTTGCACTGACCTTGAACCTTGATTGATAATCACTATAACAGTCCAAATAAACCTTGCTTTACAGCACCGTAATCCTTTGCTTTTTGGTTAGAAAAAAAATACTATTTCTTGACATTAATGTGGCTGATTCCATTGTTTGATGTTATGTTATTATGCTTGCTTAAGGTTGATTCTATTTCATTCTTTACATATTCTTGAATTTCTGCATACATCAATTGAACTGCTAATGACCCTAATCTGAACTTAAAGTAACATGGTTCGATGGGTAGGAACCTAGCATTGGTCATATATTTATGTCATAATTCCTATAACTCCTCATATACCACATGTCTACATGCATCCTACATCAATTACCCGCAAGTTTACAGCATCCCTAGGCTGTCCTGCATCAGGTAGGGTCTGATTATAACTCCTAAACATCACGAGAAGTGATGCTATTTCTAAATTGAGGGATACATCATTCCATGACTTCATGCATGGTTGTCTGCCCACTGGATGGCTGTGTTGAACAGTGCAGAAAATTGTAAACAAATTTAATTACAACTTTCATGCTATTCTATCCTAATAAAAGCAACAAGAAGCGAGAAACGCATTTAGATTTTTTGGAAAACAAGATACAACATTCGATAGAACAATCGGTTAATATATATATATATATAATTCGTTCACAATTTATCTAACGACAATCAGTTAATATAAATCATTCACAAGTTTCTCAAAAGTTAATAAAATTCAACCTTCAAAATTTCAGCAGATACATAATTAGTCACATGTATCTATTATTGCTCAATTTAGGATTCAATATTCCCTTTCTTACATCTTCATTTACTTGACAACCTCCCATTCAACAACAACAACAACAAAGTTTTAGAAATAATACCGAGAGGGAAAAGGCCTCCAAAGCCTCCAATCCCCGGAGCCATCTTGGCAATTCTTCGAACTAGTTCAGATCCAGCATCGATATCAACACCAGCGTCCTTGTAAGTCAGAGCTCCAACACCATTATTCTTTGAGTTCATAATTAGAGAATTTCGCTTTCTAGCCTCTTTAGCATGGGTGGATAGTAGCAGAAACCTTTTGAAGAGACAATTGAAAGTGGGTTTGCAGGTATAGAGCTTGAGAAGTAGGGTTTCTGGTCGGATAGTTTGTTCGAGACTGCAACACAACGAACAAACTCTGCTTTT
The DNA here is from genome assembly GCA_025762735.1 of Platanus orientalis. Classification (NCBI taxonomy): domain Eukaryota; kingdom Viridiplantae; phylum Streptophyta; class Magnoliopsida; order Proteales; family Platanaceae; genus Platanus; species Platanus orientalis. The sequence continues at coordinate 10,643 of JAOXJP010049580.1, forward strand.
GATCCGCAGCTTGCATTCATGGTGATGGGGGAAAGAGAAAAGCAAAGAAAAAAAGCTGGGAAAAGGAAACTGGGAGGGAAAGGGTTTATCGGAGAAGGCTTATTATATTCACAATGTGGTGTACTGTATTGTAGGGACACCGCAGGTGCCTTCCAAGGATCTTGACCGTAGATGTCTGCGCATTAGATTTCAATGTTGATTGTCAGTAAAAATGTAGTTAAGCAAACAAACTGATACATAATTCTAATAAAACTGATTAATATGCATTATTCTTAGAGCTTTCTGAAGTTAAAATAGATTTTTTTTTACTAAAGAAAAAAAAAATACATGGTTGAGGTCAATGTTCAAACTGATTTCTGGTTGAGTTAACATCTTGGGTGGGGCCCATTGAATCTAAAGATGGGGCCCAATATGGCAAATTACAGAGGCCCCAGCCCACAATCGCATGGTGTCATCAATCCTACAGACCATTATACCGTTAGCCGTATTTAGAAAGCTAGATAAGGTTAATGATCAATAGATCAAAACCATTTATTTAACAACAAAGATTTTCTAATCCAGTTGGCATGCTATGTATGCTGGTTAGAAAAACACTCCCTTCTTTGAATTAATATTTTTTTTTCTTTCTCACTTCAATTAAAGATGCATAAGAACACAAACCCACCTCCAAAATATTTAAAAAAAAAAAAAAAAAAAACTATAATTTACTTGCATAAAACCTAATAAAATAATCCTAAGCAAATGGAAAATATCAAAAAAGTGATTTAAGTGAAGAATAATGAAAATTTTAAATATACATGGAAAGAAGTAAATGTTTTCCAACCCAACCTTAGCTTTGATCTTACTCTACCCGACCCAACTCAATATACATTTCTCAAACCCAAGCATAATTCAGTTTGAGTGAGGCTTGCTTGGACCTGAGATTCCACAAATTTATGGCTGTGAATCATAACTGTGGTAATACTGGCTCACCAATCAAAACAATGCTATTCATTACTACAACACACCATATAATTATGCAGAACACCTATAGATATCATCATTACAAAGTACAAACCATTCAGTGTATGATATAAGATACAGAAACATATATATCAAATCAGTCGAGGCTCGAGAGAACCTACGTGGAGCCAAGTTCCATCCATAGATTCTTGAATATAAGAGCAAAACTTGATGGATCCCAGTCTCTCATTATGAGACTGCGTGGACCATATGGCTGGCCACTAAAAAAATCATAATTCAAACGAATGTTATAGGATAGTTGGTTAGTTCATTCAATTTAACTCTTGGGACCTGGATCAGTAGATGATAAGTAAATCCCAACCCAACATGTTATATTTCAACAGATACATAAAGATCCAGAAAGAAAAGTTAAGGCTTAATTTCAAATATGAGTTCATACTTTAGAAAAGCCACATGATATCTAAAAGAGATCCAGAAAAGTCAAAACCCCAAAACACATCAAAATTCAAGGATCCTAGTTCAAAAATACAGCACAATGAGGGCACACACACACACCAAAAAAATAAAAATATATATATATATGACAAAATCTAATTATCTAAACCACCAACTAACAATAAAATTAATGAGATAACAAGATACCCACATGGTGAAATACAGAAGATAACCACAGCCCCTTTATAAATCTACCAAAAATTTCAGAAAATCAAAGCCTTAGGGTCTGATTGGTTGCATACTCATTTGATATGAGACGAGAAAATGGTAAGAAAACTCATCTTGATGGCTGATTGGTTGCAATCCTAAATAATGGAATGAGAAAAAATAGATTATTTTAAGAATTTAAATACCGGATTAGAAATTGCATAAATTAGATGTGATTTCATTAGATGCGAAAATCAGGGAAGTGGGAAAAAAATATCGGGACCTTCTATTCCACTCCAAACCCTCTCCTTATCATCTCATCGCCATTGGAGATCTTCACGGCAACCTCCACAAGCTCTCTCTCGCGCTCCTCTCATCTTCACGGTGACCTCCACAATCATCTCTCACAGTTGCAGACACCACCATCGAGAGCAAGCCCTCTCTTTCGCTCCTCTCATCTTCAAGTAGATTTGATTCTATATCTGATGATTCATCTAAACGATCCTCATACTCTGGATCTTGTTGAAGATTAATGATTTCCGTAGATCTTGTTCTTGATTGTTTGATGGATTATCAATTTCTTCTATTTGATTTCTGCTTTAATTTTGTGGAAATCTTGTTGATCTGAGTTTGTCTCAACATGGGGATATGAGAACAAATGGAAGATACTCGTTGGATCTTTGCAGAGGAAAGGGGATTTGGTTGAGATTTCTTGAAACGTTTGGTTAGGGTTTGAAAGGAAGAGATAGAAAAGGGGAAGAATAAGGAAGAAGCCAAACAATATTGGGTACTTTTGGTATTTTAGAAATGATCTTCCAGTGAGAGGAACGCCTTCTTTTTATTGTTTCCAGAGATTCATGAATGTTGTGAGAATGCAGTTTCTCCATTATTTTTTTCTTCTAAATTATCCTTAAATCATGTCTCTGTTTTAGTGGTTTATGTTTGTCTCTGTTTTGGTGGTTTATGTTTGTTGGAATTGTTTGATCTTTCCCAGTTTTGTTTAATCAATTTGTTTCTCAGGTGGGTGTTGTTCATTTTGTATTTGACTTAATCATGGAATTTGATTTTCCTTGTTCCATATATTTTCTGGTTTTTTATTTAGTGGGTATGGTGTTTCTGTTGTTTTGGCTAATTGGGTTTTTGTTCATGTGTTCTCTTTCTGATTATACCGTACTATTTTTCGTTCCATCTTTCTGGTGATGTTTATATGGTTGATTTCCTTACTGTGATAATTGAAATTTCATGCCACTATGCTATTTTATTAGAAGTTACAAGGATTTAAATCAATTCTGGTAATCTTATACTTTTCTATTCTAGTTCCATTTTCCAAATTAAATTGAAATGGATGTTGGTCTTAATACAATTTACTTCCAAAGCTTCCCTTCAAAGCTAATAAATGTCAGATTTTCAGCTATGAGGTTCTCCTTTTCCTTCTTTCTTCATTGGAATTCATAAGGCTGAATACTATTCTATCGAATATCAAATTCTACCGTGATATTATTGCTTCATTTGTCTGTCTTGCTAGTAAAATTAAGAAACTTTAATTATATTGTGTACATGAATTCAGAAGTAGGATTTGTTGCTATACACAACTATCAAGTCTTGAAAAGGGAATTGTGTGTTATTGTCTCTTACAAATGGATTATTGGGTATTCCAGGGGCATGTCTTGAGGATGAATTTATTGTATTAAGGTTTACATGCATGAAATCCCTATATAAAAGGTCTGATACCTGGGCCTACAGCTAGGCTCAACAAAGCCCACATTCAGGCTTGCAAGCAACTGGGTTTTACCCCATTGTAGTGCTGTAGCCTGTAAGGGAGGACCCACATTAGTAACATTGCAAGGGATGTAAAAACTGCCTGTACAGCTGCTTGATTGATCTCAAAAGTTGACATTCTAGCACAATTTAATAAGTGTAGTTAGTTTACTGTTTAGAAGTTTTTTTTTTTTCTTTGATTCTTAGCAAGCTTGAGTGAAGCCCGAGGGATATTTTAAGTGTAGTTAGTTAGTTGCAGATATTAGGAGAAACCATTAGAGTAGTTAAAACAGTTGCTGACATGCATGAAAGGAAGTCAGAAATGGCAAAACATGCCGATGCTTTCATTGTTCTTCCTGACTTGCTCAAGCCCAACTCTCTCCCCTTCCACAATCTTCTTTGAACAGAGCTTCACTTATACATCCTTGACTAAATTCTCAAATTTGAACCTGTTTAGGTGGTTATGGGACTATGAAAGAACTGTTGGAGATGATAACATGGTCTCAACTAGGAATTCATGAGAAACAGTAAGATGGGCCTCTCTAGTATTCTATTTTTTTCTTTCTTTTTCTCAACTCTATACTTGGTGAAAGGTTTTTCATTTTCATTTTTTTTGGAATTTTGAAATAGGTGGGCTTATTAAATGTTGATGGGTATTGTGACAGCTTTCTTGCATTATTGTAGTCTCTGCAGATACATCAAAAGTATACACTACTGCATGAAAGTGTTGCACCAAGACAAAGCTAGGAAGTGGATCAATTAGAGTCTTCTGCAAGTGGACCCACCTTATGATCCCAAATCCATCAAACCCATTTGTATATATGTTCCTTATATATGTTATATTTATGTAGTTTCATCTCAATTACAAAAATTGATAGAATAAAAGCTAAAATCTCTCTCTACATTTACATATGTTGTAGTTTCACAACAGAGCAAAATTGATTGAATAGAGTATAGCCAAAATCTCTCTATTGTTTGACAACAGACCAAGATTGAATAAATAAGGTAGCCAAATTCTCTCTCCTAACTTGAGACATGGGAACCTTTGCATTTCTTTTCTTTTTGTGGCAATAGGAAACTTGTTTATAGAGTCTGATGTGTCGATGGGAAACTTTGCATTTTGTTTGATTATTCATGAGCTTCTATAGTCCAGGGCCCATAAGACATGAACCCGACCTGCCAACACAAATTGCCATCTCTACTAAAATGTCAGCAATTGCATATGTTGGTTCAAAGTATATCTTTGATCTGCATTCAGCAATCATGTATGTCTTTGAGTGTGTGTGAGAGAGAGACGGAGTGCACTGGATCCTACTAAATTCAAATCATTTTCCATTTTAAATAAAGATGGGAATAGAAGTGTTCTACTTCCACTTAACCCAAAAAGCAGGATAATTTTCTCACATTTTTTCAGTGCAACCAATCAGCTAAAGTTTGGTTTCTTATTGTTTTCTCACTGATTTTCTCAGTACAACCAATCAGCAAAAAAATTTGTGAGAAAATAAGTCTTTTATTTTCTTTTCTCATTCCACCCTAGTATGATTGCAACCAATCGCAGCCTTAATGCATATTGAAATAGTGAAACAATCTACCAAGAAATTCCAGAGGCAACGTAGAAACCGTGGCAGGGTTGGCAGAGTTAATAGTTGATACAACACAAATCAAATATTTCATCAAATTCATCAGACCACGTAAAACAGGAAAAAAAAATGAAAACCCAGATAAATAAAGTAAAAAACCTAAATCAAATCTTACCAGTAACGATGGTTGGGAGATGGAAGAACCCAATAATCATTAACGATATGCGCCCCGGAAGTGTTACCCCGTGAGTGAGAGAGAACGCAAAGAGAGAGAGGTTTCGAAAGTAGACGAAGAAGAAAGAGGAAAACGAAGAAGGGAGCAACCTCGTTAAAAACAGAGTGCTCGCTGCTAGGGCATCTTCTTCGTCGTTGGCTGAATTCGTCTCGTAGTTGCATCATCAGTTTACTTGACTTGAAGTGCGAATTTTTTTTTTTTCCCCCGTTAATTTCCAGTTCATCCGCATTTGTTTTGGAAACGGGCTGGGATTATG